>JASVEL010011707.1:0-17718 GCA_032618575.1 Nicotiana noctiflora | reverse complement strand
GTCTACACTACTATGCTATGCCGTAGTTGGCTCGTTCTCTGCAACTGCCGATGTTTTCTCCTGAAATCATGCCCCAAAAATAAAGAACAATAAGCCAATAAATATGAGATTTGGTAATAGTGGAAAGGTATATCTAGTACAAGATGAATAAGATAGAGATATTTGTGTAGTATAAGAAGATAGAATACGGATATGGGTTAAATGAGTGTGGGTAGGTTGGGTAAGGCCTGTGTAAATTACTTTCGACAAGCATACATTCAGATAACTAATGTGTACACATCATACACACATTAGTTTTGGTGGGTGATAATAGTTTTGGTGATTGAAATATACAGTATGAGATTTGGTAATAGTGGAAACATGGCAGATTTGTGTAGACAAGAAGGAGTGGTCCGCCACCCGGTTGCTCGGGTAAAATTTTCTGTGTATACTTCACGCAAAAGAACATAGATAAAGAACGAGTGGCACCCGGATTAACAAAAACTGTTGTGGGTGCCATGGTTTGAGGGCCAGTTTTTCAGCCAAAATATCTGTGATCCCCACTCATTTCACGCTTTTAGCATTCCAATTCTACTTACCCCTTTTTATCTTCCTTTTTCTTAATTTCTTTTACTTTTTTTACCTTTGTAACTCTCTTTGTGCAATTATATTTTTATTATTTTCTTAAATTATAAAGTCTGCTTTTTTTTTCTAGTTTCTAGATCACAAAAATTTTATTTGTATTTCATTTTAGTTATTCTTCTTTTTTATCCATCTAATTTATCTTTCCTTGATAAAAAAAGACAAAAAATTTTTAGTATGTTATCATCTAGGTAGTTATGCATCAAAATTTTTGTAAAGAAAACCGAAGTAATTTCAAAATGGATCGAATAGAAAGGAAGTGAATTAATACAAAATGAGTCGATCAAATTTACATCCCAATTTAATCCCTTTGATTAGTGATAAGTTTACATTAAATCTGGTGGCACCCGCACCCATCAAATTCTGAATCCGCCTCTGTGGAAAGGTATATCTGGTACAAAATGAATAAGATAGAGATATTTGTGTTGTATAAGAAGAAAGAATTAGGATATGGGTTAAATGAGCGTGGGTATGTCGGGTAAGGCCTGTGTAGATTACTTCCGACAAGTATATATTCAGATAACTAATGTGTACACATCATACACACAAAAAAAATGCCAACGGAAAGTTATTTTTTAGACACACACACGCATATAAATATAAGAGACATGGATGGGTAAAAATAGGTTGGGAAATTAAAAGATGAGAAAAATGAATAGGAATAAGACCCCCAGGGGTAAGAACACAAGAACACAACATGTGATGTATGGGTTAGGCGCATGTTACATATTCAAACCAACTACAAACAAAAACCTAGTATTTAAGTGGACAAGGGTAGAGGGATAGCCCCATCATCCACCATGTTTCGAGCCACACATTAGCTGGCCCTTGGGGACATTGTATAAGAACAAAGTATGAGGAAATCAATTAAATGGGTTTTGGTAGGTTGGGTAAGTCCGGTAGCCATTTTCTGAAAACCCAATTGACACCCACCTTTGAAACCCTAGACCACAACATATTATATCATGAGGAAAAAAGTTTTTTTTGGTATTGTATGCTCCCAAACTATACAATTCTTAATGACCAATTGGAAAGACTTAGGGAATCCATAGTGTCAGTCATAGGATCAATAAAATAATGAAAATCCATATTAAAACATCTCTCCTCAGACGTGGATATTTACATTCCATCGAAATTCTTAGGTACAACACCGAGAACAAGAAATAGAAAAACCAAAAGAAAAGGCAATGGGAAAAAAAGTTGTACATACTGGGAAGGCAAGGTCAAGCAATGTCGTTTAGTTACTTCCAAATTTCGTAAATAGCAGGCCACCAGGATGCGACTGTAAAGCATATGGTAAGGCAATCATAATCACAAGACAATTTCTTTATCCTGAAGGAATGCAAAAACAATTGTTACTGCATACTTTCTCCTTTCAGTTGTCCAACTGGGTAAGGGATGCTATGGAAACAACATTCTCTGGTAAATTTTCGAGCTCAATCTTGAAAGCAGCATAAGCCTCTGGGTTTCCCATCATAGACTTTTCAATGTCTTTGATGAACAAAACTAGAGGACTACTCAACCTATATATATAAAACATAGTAAATAAACCAAGGACACTCGACTCTGAAATGGAATAGTATCACCGAGAGGTATATTAGAAAATACCTCAAAGAGTTCATTGATAGCAAGTTTATCAATTTCATCAGTACTTGAGCTATCAAGGCGGAGCAAGTCAGCTATGGAAGAAAAAAAGATCAGGCCACCAAAAAGACATGCTCTGTTATTCGTCATAACTGAGTTGGGCAACAAAAGCGGACCGTGAGTTAAATGAGGCAGTAGAGTATTACCAACACAAAAGAACCCATGATCTTCATCGCACATACCACCAAGATCATTACCCTCTGGGATTGATTTTATCAAATCTGACACCAATTTTAGAGGACCCATTTTCCTCAAATGCAAGAACCACTTTGCCCCTATAGCCATATGTTGGACCCTGCAATCATGTGAGTTGATGACACGATTTTAAAAAAAAGAAGTTACTGACAAATCCAATAGAGACATAGAGCATTCTGTTCACAATGAATAAAGGGAATATTAACTAAACAAGTCAATCCATTCTGTGCACAAAGAATAACAAGAAAATACCATTTTAATCCTCATAGTAGTATTGCCATATAAATCACAAAGGGGTCATAATTAAGAATCCTTGGTGCAAAAAAAAACCTAATTAAAGAAATACAGCATTAAGTTCTCATATATACCGATATTATCCAAAATATTTAAATTTTATAGTTTTTCAATAAGGTACTTTCAAAACTATTTATAAGACTTTCCTGACTAAAATGTTTATACCCATGTTCCTATTTTATTTTCACATTTAGAGAAAGGATAAGGCTAAGGTAAGGAATCAAAATATTTCAAATGTTTTAACTACTTCACACCACTTTAAATTACATAAATAAAACAGAAATTATGATTTAAGCGTGTTATAAAAAAAGTTCAAATTTTAATCTCTAATTGGACCTTCTTAATAAAATTTGGCCCATAATGGTTCCATAAAACTTTTGAAGATATTACAGATTATCTTCCATAATGGTTCCATGAAACTTCTGAAGATATTACAGATTATACAGAATCGTAATTTTAGAAAGTGAACTATGGAAGATCTTTCATAGGCACATAAGACCACTTAATTCATACAAACAAATAGATAAGAGTACTAGGGCTAATAAGCAACCATTAACTCAATTAGAGAACTGACTAATGTTCCAACTGATCCATACAAATGATCCAAATCAGAAACTCAAGTAAACGGCCATCGGTGAGGTACTAAGATCAATTCCTCGGGTAGCACATTATAGGCTGCCCTAGCAAAGATAGGCACCTGCACTAGCCAATCACGTAAATTATGTCTCTAAAAGTAGTATATAGTAAATATCAGAGAATACTCAGGTTAATTGTGGAAGTCCGTAATTCTATCCATATGAAGACTTGAATAAGACATCACAATTAAACAGTAAGTTAACATATGGAAATGATTCAAAATGCAACCTCGAGCATAGCATATATAAGAATCAATGAGAGAACTTAACTAACATCTCACAGGAAAAAGATTTTTAACAGAACTTATTGCACTTACCTTAAAGGTGTTTGCAGCGGAGAAAAGCCTGATGAAGATCCAACATACTTCACTCTGTCACATGTCAAAATGACAAGTCCTAGCATTAAGCATAAAACTTCCACCACAACAGGATATTTCCTAACCAACATATATAAAATATGAAATGATGTTTTGTGTCATTGTCAAAGGCCTTAAAAAGCATTCTCGCCATGAGAGCAACAATTACCTTTTTTGAAAGGGTAGTTTTTTAACGAGGCAGTAGATGCCTCCTGCTTGGGCTGAGCATGAGAACTAATCCTTGAACCACCAGTTATATCAGCCTCAACACTTGAAGCTGGCTTCTTATTAAAATGCAGTGCCGCTACTTGTGCACCACGTTTAGCAAATACATTAGCTCTCCCCAGCTTTGAACTTTATCACAGGGTCGACATCTTTGGTAATTGACCCTGGATGGTATATTAAAGAGGAAAAAATTAACTGCAGGATAAAGAAAGTTCAATTACATTAACCTCGTACATCAACAATAACAAAAATGTTCTGAGTACTCGTCCCTCCCATTTCACGTAATACTGCAAAATCTGTCTCAGGTGACTATAGCCAGCAATGAAGTTGATAGTTTACTCCTTAAATATTCTGACCACCCTCCATATGATCATTGAAAACTTTGCAAAAGTTTTGATTGGATTTCCCTGAGCGGCTGAGCCTGCCATCAAGCACCTCCCTGTTTACTTCTAATTTGGCTTTCGGTGGGTCTACATGAGCAAACTAACAAAATTCCTGAGGAACCAAGTAAAGGGTAGAGGGACATCCCAGCTAAGATTGAAAATTTGCAGCGAAGTTTCCATCCAATTCTCTATTTCCCCATCGAAATGATATCTCTGTTGTTCTTGAGGTCGAGGCTCAACCAAAAATGTTTTACTTTCTTCCCCCTCACCCCCTCCCCCTTACACAATATTTTTTCTCTTGATTTTTATGTCATTTTGCATATGTTCTGTCAGCAAGTCAAGAGATGAAATGAACTGTCATACATGTCCTAGTGAATTAAAATTGTTTGAATTGCACGAACAAACAATGACGGTAAATCATGTCTTTCTACTATGATCTAGCCCTCGAATTGAGTCATATCATTATACCTCATCCAAGTATATAGAAATGCAACATTAATCCCATTCTCTATTTCCCCATCGAAATGATATCTCTGTTGTTCTTGAGGTCGAGGCTCAACCAAAAAAGTTTTCCTTTCTGTCGCCCACCTCGAGTCATATCTTCAGTTTGAAATATGTGGGGGTATTTAGACTTCATTTTTTCCTCTACTTCCTATGTCATCTCTTCCACATTCTTGCTTCTCTATAAGACCTTCATAGAGGCTAACTCTTTATTTTGCAGCTTGTCGATTTGTCGGTCTAGGATTGCAATCGAAAATTTCTCGTATGATAAGTCCTCTGTAATCTGTACATCATCCGTGGGAACCACTCGGGTAGGATCGCCAATGCACTTCCGTAACATAGATACGTGAAAAATGGATGGACATACTCCAATTTCGAGGGCAATTATAACTTGTAAGCTACTTGGCCCACTCTCAAAATGATCCTATAAGGCCCAATACATGGCTAAGTTTGCATTTCTTACCAAACCTCATCACACTCTTCACAGGTGGCACCTTTAAGAATACCCAATTATTAACCCCAAACTCTAAATCTCGTCGCTGCACGTCAGAATATGACTTCTGACGACGCTGAGCTATCAACAGTAGCTCCCGAATAAGCTTTACTTTTTCTATGGCCTATTGAACCAGATCTGGCCCATGTAACCTAGATTCTCCAACATCAAACCACCTTATACGAGATCTGCACTTACGCCCATACAAAGCCTCGTACGGATCCATCTGGATACTTGAGTGGTAACTGTTATTATATGCAAACTCGATAAGAGGTAGATGTTCATTCCAGCTTCTTTTAAAATCCAACACACATGCTCGTAACATATCCTCGAGCGTCAGAATTGTGCGCTCGGCTTGCCAATCAGTTTGTGGATGAATAGTTGTGCTGAGATTCACCTGAGTCCCTAGACCTTTCTAAAATGATCTCCAAAAATGCGCTGTAAACTGGGCCCATGGTGAGATATAATAGATATTGGTACTCCGTGTAGTCGCACTATCTCTTTAATATATAATTTTACATAATCTTCTAATGTATATGTAGATCTGACCGGTAGGAAATGAGTTGATTTCATGAACCCATCGACTATCACCCATATAGAATCAATCTTACGATGAGAACGAGGTAAACCCATGATAAAGTCTATGTTTATCGCCTCCTATTTCCATGTCAGGATCTCTATAGTCTGCATTAGCCCTCCGGGCTTCTGGTGCTCTATCTTTACCTGATGGCAACTAGGACACTGAGCGACATACTCAGCAATGTTCTTCTTCATATCGTTCCACTAATTCACATCTTTAATGGCATGATACTTCTTCGTCGACCCAGAGTGAATAGAGTACCACGAATAATGTGCCTGTAACATAATCCTGTCTTGTAGCCCCGGTAGATCTGGAACACACAAACGACCCATGTATCTAAGAACCCCATCTCCCTTCAGTTCTAATAACGGCTTCTTCTGCTACGGAACTCACTCTCTCAACTCGACCAACTCTAGGTCTTCGTACTTGTTTGCAACAAATTATATGTGATACAAAAATAAGTTGCAACCACACTATAAATATGAAGAAACATAATTTTGATACGTGGCATGATCCTATTAGCTCTTCCGTTTGACTTGGCGTGCCACGTCATTTTATGCGTGGCACCAAACTGGGCCTCTAGGAAGATGTCATCTTGGGCTTAATGAAATGGCCTTATTACTTTAGCCCAATTAAGTGGGCTAGCCCAATGGATTAAGACTTATTTGTTTAATCTATATATATATTGGACTTATATTTTAAATTTATTTATATATTAGCCCATAATATTTATTTGGACCAATATATCTTGAATTTAAAATATAGTTCAAATTATTTTACGGATTTAATTCCAATAAAATTTATATGCTTATAAATGCCCCTACTTCAAGACTTGTTAAAATATCAACGTATCAGAGACGAGGCTTGAAGTACTGTGCTTGGACGATTGAGCGACTCGCACTTTGCTTGTCAACAGATGAAAAGCTATAAATTTTCAAGCTTTCCAAATTAAACCATTTTCCCTCTTTTAGTGTATAATCCATGCCAAGATCTTGATTTAAATCAACTAATTCATGTGAGCAAATAGCAAAATCAGAGATAAGCTCACATAAGACAAAATAATTCATGGAAACTTTGATTCACATGTTTCCGTAATCAAAGGTCAAGTGACCAAAGACCAAAAGAATGTATTATTCTAATATTACACCTGGTCCCAATGTAGGCTTTCATTTGCAAAGACCTGAGCAACTTAATATGAATAGAATCGTGAATAGTATCCATATTAACGTTAGATGCGTCAACGGCTGCTTGTTCCTTCAGCCTTTACATAGTTTAAACATTCAAGCAAGGAAGCTATTTGATTCCTTATTGAAGTCTGCCACTCACGCCTAATCCATGTTGGAGACAAACTCTATTTGCCGCCTTAGCAGTGATCCCACATCGCCCAACAAATTTTAACGCCACATCTCGATAGTTATATAAACCCGGATGCATCCACTTTACTAACATCAATTGTAGTGTTTGCTAGCTACTTCACAGTCTACTTTTGACGACTTGAAAGCACTCACGTGAAGGTAATTTCTTCTTCTTCTTTTGTTTTTTATTTGTGTGCTTTCTTCATTTTTTTTTTTATTTCAAGCGAGATCCACGAAGGCTGTCTTAGGGTGTGAGGGAATGAGTGTGAGGGAATGAGTACTCATCTCTGCCCAATTCTTGGAGAAATTACTCTCAAAATGGTCTGGGAGAGATTACTCTCAAAATGGCCCGATTCTTGGAAAGATTACTCTCAATGTCGCCTGATTCTTGGAGAGATTACTCTCAAAATGACCCAATTATGTGAGAGATTACTCTCAAAATGCCTCGATTCTGGGAGAGATTACTCTCAACGTGGCCCAATTCTTGGAGAGATTACTCTCGAAATGGCCTAATTCTTGGAGAGATTACTCTCAAAATGGCCCAAAATATCAGCAAGGCCAACTTAAGGTGCAAAGGGACTCATATGCCAACCTTAAGATTGAAAAGTTATAGTTCTTTTTAGGCAGAATAGCCTAAATGGCACATGTACTTCACCCACTTTGTCATGCCGGTCCCTAAAGTTAGACATTTACCAACTGGACACTTATACTCATTTAAAACGTGAATAATAAATACTTATTCTGCGTGACTTATCATATGTGTCATATGTGGCTTTAGTGCGTGATTCACACGGCTGTAAGAGGCGTAAAGACATTTAGAAAAGCCCTAAAGGTAATAAATTAGACTATTTAACACCCATCTTCTTCTTTCTACCTTATTTTCCATTGTTAAATATTTTAGAAGTTAAATTTAGCAAATTTGATGGCTTTTTCTTTCTTTGTTAGCTTCAACAGTGAAAAAATAGAATTTTATTTCCCGTGATTCTTCGTTGCCCATCAATATGCTTCTGTGTTAAGAGGCTAACTCCAAACATTATTGTTGATGACGTCCTGTAGAGGATTCTGAACCTGGAGTAATCATTGATACTTTGAGATTTTTCAAAGACTTCTTTAACTGAGAAATCCAATTCTCATCGAACTTATATTGGACCGAATCTTCCGTTGAAGTGAGTGACTGTAATGACACTTAGGGATGAAACCCTAATATCTTCCTCTGCGAACAAAGGGATAGATGACCTTATAGTGATACATAAGGTTCTTATTCGAGTGACTTCCCAGAGTCTTTTGATAGAACCTACCATTTTTGGAGAAAAATTCTCCAAGTGTTTAAAAGAATCAAACACAATAATTTGTTTAACCATACCCAATAAATATATTGAATATGCTAAAATTGGATTTACTTCTGGTAGTAATATCACTTTAACGTGACTCTTGAAGTAGGTTGGATAGAATCCCTTGAGTTGTTGCTCGCCTCTTTCCGTTCAAAAATGGCCTGTACTGCTTCACTGCGTCTTTCTTTTGTGAAATTGAATGCTTTTGGCATTTCTTCTTTCTTCTTGATTGAAGCATAAAGTTGTTGTCGATCAACTGCTAGTTTTCGTTGAGTAGGAATAATTGGTTCCAGCGGTATCGCTGGTGTCCTGATTTTAGCTATCTGCTGAAATTTTGCGTAAGCCTTCTTGGCTCCTTCCAAGGTTGCGAAGCTTTTGTGGATTGCTCCACTTACACTATCGATCATTGGTGCAATCTATGACCAATCTTGGTAGATTCCTTTTCTAGGTGTGTTAAAAAGAACATACCTTTTTTTTTCTCTGTAGGGGAGAATCACCATATTTGTTGATTGAGCTTCTTGTTCAACCATATCAGCCTATGAGACCTTTTCTTCTGCTGAAGATGCTGATACTTCTTTTGTTCCCGAAGTTGCTGAAGCTGATTTTTCTTCTAAAACCTTGTTGTCTTTGTGTGGTTTTGGGTCCACCATGCTTTGTTGTTGCACTTCTGATGAAGGCTTGATGAATTGCTTTATTGTGTTCAAAGTTATTTGAAGTTCTGAAAGCTTTGCTTTCTTTAGTGCCAGCTCCTTCTGCTGCTGTTTAACTTGTTCTTCTTGGTGTGTGACTTGGAGCCTACGTGGTCTTCTAATTATTGACATGGCATCCTACGTGTATGGGATTGTGCACACGCACCAGAAGCCATGTTGGATAAGCGTTTATTATTCATGTTTTGAATAAGTATAAGTGTTCAGTTGACAAATGTCTAACTTTGGGGACCGACATGACATAGTGGGTGAAGTACAGGTGCCGTTTAAGCTATTTAAACTCACATATTTAAGCTTCTTAAAACTCTAATTTTTACCATTTAAATGGATTTGGTTTGTTGAACTAATATTTGAGTTATAGTTGTTGATTCAAAAATTAACTTAAAAGCTTGATCAATCCGTTTTAAAAATTAAATAGTAATTTTGAGAATTTATTAGAGTCGGATGTTGAATCTTAGCCTATTATTTTTGGGTTAGTTAGTTGTAAATTGAAATATAGGCTATGAAATTGAAAAGTAAGGATCTCACTTGTTGATATGTGAAACTTTCTCTTTTTAAAATCAGTAACAATTTTGTAATTAATCTGAAAAATTTGGTAACCTAATTTTTAGTAAAATGACCCTAAAATCCTTATACGATGCTCAAATTCGATAATTGTTTTTGCTGCAGGTCCGTAATTGCGATATGGATCTAATTCTTCAATCAAAAAAGAAACCGGAGCTCATTTGTTCAATATGATATCATTTTTGCTTGAAGAAACGACATCGAAACATAAGAAAAACGAGCACAACACAATCAAACCTATTCAAAACTCATACGAGGCCTTCGAGACCTCAACCAATAAATTTAACAAGTCATATATCACTACCCGAACTTGGTCGAATCTCTAGAATACCCAAAACAACACCAAATGAACCTCGAATTCAAGCCTAAAAAATTTCTAAACTTCCAACTTTTGCCAATTCAAGCTTAATTTTATCACGGGCCTCCAAGTTATATTCCGGACACACTCCTAAGTTTAAAATCACCCAACGTAGCTAATCGAATCATAAAAATACAAATTTGAATCGGTTACTCATAAGTGAACTTTGGATTGACTTTTCTAACTTAGTTTTCTAACCAAGAGACTAAGTGTTCATTTCATTCCAAAACTACTCTGAACCCAAATCTACCAACTCGATACAACTCAACACAGATGAACAACATATAAATAAGTATAAATGAAGGAAATGGGGCTATAACTCTCAGAACGAATGGCCGAGTCATCATAGTGAACTTCTTGAAGCAGTACTTTATTAGTATGAGCAGTATACAAATTATGTTTCTTTGTTGAAGTTTATTTCAATATATATGTATATATATATATATATATATATATATTTTGTTTCTATTCACTTATTTATCTTCTAATTTAGTGCTTGAGATCATAACATATATGCTTGAAATAAATGTGAATATAGAATATAACGTAAACAAATATAATTTTTAAACCACAAAATTATGGATAAAAAACTACTTTATAGCGCAGACAAAAATACCACGCCTAGAAACTTTGACTATAGGGATTGTGAATTTGGTGCTATGCTCTATAATTTAGAAGCCACGCTTTAAAAACAGTCTATAAGGAACCAAAGATTACGCTTCAAATCTGTAACTTTACGTCACAAAAGCCTGGCTATAAAACTTTTTTACGCATCTAACAAAAATAATAAAGAAGATATTAACAACACATAGAAAAAGCAGAGTAAGTTGTCTGTAAAAGTGTAGCAGGCAATGAAGAGAGAGAGTGCAGTAGGAAGAGGAAACATGCGTACTGCGTGTCTCCGGGAAGAAATAAAACAAAAGGCGTAACCACTCTTTCTCTCTTGTCTTCAATCACTCCCTTTTTACCCATTTTTGAAGATATATATAGTTTCTTTCTGTTTCTCATTCTTATCTCATGTTTTCCCCTCAATTCATGTCTCTCGTGTTTCCCCCTTTTTTGGCGTTCCCTTGCGTCTCTTTCTCTATTTGGGAAAAGGCTAATTATACTCATCAACTATACGTAATACTACAACTACAACAGGATCGGAATAATAAGGTGGATTAATAAAAGCGGAAAGATTTTAAGTTTATGAGTTCGGAATTCTAATCATTTTAAGTTAGTGAGTTCTATACTAATAATTTATACATTTTCAATGGATTTTCTAAGAGAAATATAAAGTTCGAACCAAAGTTAATGGGTTCAACCGAACCCGCACTCGTCACTCTAGTTCCGCCCCTGAGTGCATGTGGAAGCTAACAACACAAAGTTTGATGGATTTGAACACAAAAAATTCCAAAAAAAAATATTTTTTTTGAAATCAACTTTTATTCATAAATTTTTTAATTTTCAATTGAAGATGCATTTTGAAAATTTTCGAAAATTTGAAAAACTCCAAAAAGCAGTTTTTCAAAATGTTCACTCAAATCACTCATAAAACTTCAAAAATAACCTAAAATTATATAAATATCCAAACACAAATCTTTTCAAATACTATTTTCACTTAAAAAAAAATTCACCATGTTTTGGAATTCTATTCTTATGTCCAAACGCCTAATATAACTCTCTAAAAGACTACATTACAGATATTGTTGTTGTTGTTGTGAAAAGAAAATATCAATTTATAGAAGTACAAAAATTTTACTCTTGGAGAAGGGTAAGGCATATGAAGGATATCTGTTTCTTTTAGGAGTTTTTTTTCTCTTTCTATGAAAGAGAGTCCTAATAGAATAAAAATTTAGGGGAAAATCCTGCATAAATAGGGTCCATGAAGAATAGTGTATACGCAATTCTTACTTCTACAGTCCTACCTTACGCAGTTAGAGAGATTATTTCCAATAAACATTTGACTCAGCCAAACATAGTCACAACTATAAAATACTATTTTAATTTTTATCTTCCCATATATTTGAGGGTTATTCATACTTTTGTTGTTAGCAAATTGTTCCGAATTTACCTTGACCCCTACGGACCCTTAACATGAATCCTAAACGAAGTACAATGAAACGTAATTCTAAACTATTGTATAAAAATAGAGGTTTAAATATGAAACTTTCTTCCGAAATATTTTGACACGTGGAATCCACTCACTCCACTCTAAAACTCTGTGGAGGTCAAAGGTATGAATGCATAATATATGTCATGGGCGGCGACTTTCCAGCCATGCCCCATGACCCCTTGGGCGTGCCTCGTGGCGTCCTAGCAAGTCTCTCAACGTCTAGCGCTATAGACAACCCCGCGCGTAGGTGCCTCTGTCGTCCCATCGATATCACTCGCCAGTGCCCAGCTGCAGGCAGATTCTAACAATGCCGCACGCGCAAACCCTGATGCCAAAGACACTGCTGCTGACAAAGGACCTGTTCCTAATTTGTAGAAAACTACGTCCCTTCCATTGTAAATATATAGTAGTTTTATTCCATGTACTTACATTATGTTTCTCCAGCTTTTTCAAGTCTAGTCATGTAGCTTTGGTTTATTTTTTTTAAGTACTATTAGGGGGGTCAAGCAATCAAAACTTTCTAGCAAGCAAGTAATTCTCTGTATTGGTGTCTCTCCTCCTCGACACTGCTTTACTTTTATTTAATTGCTTTCATTAATGCAATCAAGCTTTCTTTAAATCTCAATTCTCATTTATGTTCTCTCAATTGCTCTTGATATTGATTTTCCCATAGGACACTGACAATCTAGTCTAGCGTACGACGGGGACCTCAGTTGGCGGACAACAACTGCACCAACATCAGTTGCTTAGCCTTGCGTCATCTTTCCAAAAGATCTCAGGAAGGCGCCGCGTAACAGTTCATGTATTTGAAATATATCCATTTATACTTTGTATGTATAAATGGATGTATTCTAACCTTTTGCCGTATATAGACTGAATTTGAAGGAAAATAGAATATCCTTGAGGTAAGACAAACTCCAATTAACAATTTACCTAACATTGTGCACTTAAATATAATTGAAAAAAATTAATGTTTTCTAAGGTGAACACCACCGACAATATTTATATATAGGCTAAATATAGTATATAGTGGAAGCGTGAAAGAGAGGATTGGTTAATGGTGTATTTTCTACTCTGAAAAAAAACGTCTCTCTAACGGCCGACTCTCTCTCTCTCTCTCAAGCGCATTTGCACTCCGACGGCGGCCGTACACCTTATCACTCCACTCTGGTGAGTCCATCGTTCTTCAGGCGACGGCGGAACTGTTCTTTTCTTTCTTTGATTTCATTTGCATCCTTCCCCCAACGGTCAGATTCCTTTCCCCCCACCCCCTTTTCTGGCGGCACCTTCCTCCTCCGGCGACAACGTCACCTCCGGCGGTCAGTTTTCTTTATCTCTTTATCTCTCGCCTCTCTCTCTACACTTTCTTCTTAGGGTCAGCTCCCCTACCCCCACCCACCCCAGCGTCTGCACCTAACGCCCCTACCGGCGACGCTGCTACTGCCGGAGACACCCATCTCCAGCGACTTCCCCCGTAAGTCCACCCACTTCTTCCGACTCTCTCTCTTGTCCCCCCACCCCTTTCCCCTTTTTTGAGTGTGATTTGCAGGTACGAGAGTTTTCGGCTGGAAGAGCTTTTGGCATTTGGAAGCGAGGAGCAAAGCTACATCGGCCAAAACGAGTAGGTTTGGCGACAGTTGACCCGGGCGCATCAAAGCTTACTTTCAGGTTTTTCCACCGGGAGTTGGTACCTCCCGATCTCTTGTTTATTCTGTACGTCCTTTTACGTATTTTAACTAGCATCTTGTGTGTGGTTTACTCTATCGTTAGCTAGCAAGCATCCTTTTGCGTAATTCTATTAAAGTTCGTCTCTTTTACCGTAGTCTGTTGGAGGGATAGTGGCCGCGGCGGAGGATGGTACTGTAAGGTCATGTCCTCGGGGGGTGGGGGTGGAGGTGAGCAGGGGGGCAGTGGAGTGGTCCTGTGGGTAGGGCGGGAGGTTTGGGTGGGGAGAGGTTAAAGGACGCTCGGAGATTGAGGATCGGGCCGTGGAACGTAGGCACACTAACGGGTAAGTCCATTGAGTTGGCAAAGATTCTCCAGAAGAGGAGGGTCAACATAGCATGTGTGCAGGAAACTAGGTGGAAAGGGACGAAGGCGAGGGATGCAGATGAGTTTAAGTTGTGGTACTTCGGGGTTGAGAGGGGTAAGAATGGAGTAGGTATCTTGGTAGATAGGAATCTTAGGGAGTCCGTGGTTGAGGTTAGGCGAGTGGATGATAGGTTAATGTCTATTAAACCGGTTATTGGCGGTAGTGTTCTCAATGTCATTAGCGCTTACGCGCCGCATGCAGGCCTAGCTGAGGAGGTTAAAAGGCATTTTTGGGAGGGCTTGGATGAGTTGGTAAGTAGTATTCCCCAATCTGAGAAGTTAGTTATTGGAGGGGACTTTAATGGTCATATTGGGGCGGAGGCGGGTGGTTACGGTGAGGTGCATGGCGGCTTTGGCTTTGGGATTAGGAACGGAGGGGGCACTTCGCTGCTTGATTTCGCTAGGGCTTCGGAGCTTTTGATCGCGAACTCGTCATTTCAGAAGAGGGAGGAGCATTTGGTTACTTTCAAAAGTTCCACGGCGAGGACTCGGATTGATTACCTCCTCCTCAGAAGGAGCGATAGAGGGTTGTGCAAGGATTGCAAGGTTATTCCGGGAGAGTCTCTTTCAACTCTTCATAGACTCCTAGTGATGGATGTAGGTCTCTGGGTGAAGAGGAAGAGGAGGGGTTCTCGGGGCCGACCGCGGATTAGATGGGGAACTTTGACTAAGGAGAAAGCCCAGGAGCTGGAGAGGAAGCTAGTTGATGGGGGAGCTTGGAGTAGCTCTGGGGAAGCGGACGCAATGTGGTCAGTGACGGCGAACTTGGTTAGGGAGGCCGCGCGAGATGTGCTTGGGGTAGCCAAGGGCTATTCAGGCAGGCACCAAGGTGACTGGTGGTGGAATGAGGTAGTCCAAGGAAAAGTGGAGGCGAAGAAGGCGGCGTTTGCTAAGTTGTCAGGGAGCTCAAGCGAAGAAGAAAGGAGAGCGAACAAGGAGAACTATAAGGTGGCGAGGAAGGAAGCGAAACTGGCGGTCACGGAAGCTAAAAATGCGGCGTTTGGGCGCATGTATGAGGAATTGGGGGAGAAAGGCGGGGACAGAAAGTTATTCCGGTTGGCTAAGGTGAGGGAGAGGAAGGCGCGGGATCTAGACCAAGTTGGGTGCATCAAGGACGAGGATGGTAGGGTTCTGACGGGGGAGTCGCAAGTCAAGGCGGAGATGGCAGGAATACTTTCGAGACCTGCTTAACGAAGAGGGGGATCGAGTCTTAGAGCTAGGGGAGATGGGGCATTCAGAGTGTCCTAGAGACCTCGGGCACTGCAGGCGCATTAAGGAGGAGGAGGTCTCGAGGGCGTTGCGTAGGATGAGTAGGGGTCGAGCGACTGGGCCAGACGAAATTCCGGTGGAGTTTTGGAAATGCATGGGTAGGTCGGGAGTGGAGTGGTTGTCCAGGTTGTTCAATGTGATCTTTAGGACCAAGAGGATGCCGGAGGAGTGGAGATGGAGTACAGTGGTTCCCTTGTACAAAAACAAAGGGGATATCCAGTGTTGCAACAACTATAGGGGTATCAAATTAATAAGTCACACCATGAAGGTCTGGGAGCGGGTGATCGAGGCGAGGGTGAGGGAGATGACATCTATATCGGTGAACCAGTTTGGTTTCATGTCGGGTCGCTCCACTACATAAGCTATCCACCTTGTCAGGAGATTGGTGGAACAGTTTAGGGATAAGAGGAAGGACCTGCATATGGTGTTTATCGACTTGGAGAAGGCGTACGATAAGGTCCCTAGAGAGGTTCTGTGGAGATGCTTGGAGGCGAAGAGCGTGCCAGAAGCCTACATCAGAGTGATCAAAGACATGTATGATGGAGCCAAGACTAGGGTTAGGACGGTGGGTGGCGACTCGGACCATTTTCCGGTGGTTGTGGGGCTACATCAAGGATCTGCGCTAAGCCCTCTCTTATTTGCCTTGGTAATGGATGCTCTAACTCGCCATATTCGAGGGGATGTGCCATGGTGTATGCTCTTTGCTGACGACATTGTCTTGATAGATGAGATGAGGGTAGGTCTTAACGAGTGGTTGGAGGTCTGGAGATAGACTCTCGAGTCTAAGGGTTTCAAACTAAGCAGATCTAAGACAGAATACCTGGAGTGCAAGTTTAGCGGCAAGCTGAGTGAGGTGGGTAGAGACGTGAAGCTTGGTTCTCAGGCCATCGCTAAGAGGGACAATATCTGATATCTTGGGTCGGTGATTCAGGGGACGGAGAGATCGACGGGGATGTCACCCACCGCATAGGGGTGGGGTGGACGAAATGGAGACTCGCATAATGGGTCTTGTGTGACAAAAATGTGCCACACAAACTTAAGGGGAAGTTTTATAGAGCTGTGGTTAGACCTGCCATGCTGTATGGAGCAGAGTGCTGGCCCTTTCAGTTGTTATTTATTATTATTACTCACTGAGTTGAAATATACTCACTCCACTCTCCTGCACTTTTTGTGCATATACACAAGTTCAGGAGGGCAGTTGAGCTATCGCAATTGCTTTATTATCACCATTCCGTGGAGACTTCAAGGTAGCTGCCGACGTCCACAGTACCTGACCTCTTCCTCTTTATCATTTTGTTTTTTCCATTCTGCCTAGACTTGATTGTGTAGTAGATCTCATTTGTAGAGGCTCAGACTTGTGACACTAAGATTGGTTGGGACTGTATTTGTGTATTTCGTTTCCACGCTTCTTGATTTGTTATGAAAACAAGCTAATTACGCCGATTAATCAATATTAATTTATAATTGGCTGGTTTAAATAGATAAGATGGTTGGGCTTGCCTAGCAATGTGTTGGGCGCCATCACGACCGGGGTTTGGGTTGTGACACATTCACAGGATCCGATCATCAGAAAATGTCTGTATATGGCTGAAAATGACACGCGATCCAAAGCCGTGGTAGAAGTTACCACCAACCTCCTAAGTTCCATGAACGAGGCCGGTGGTAGCGCTGCCATCAACGCCACCACTGGTGTCGCACCCGAGGCAGAGGCCTCACCTCCCCCATTTGGGAACCTTGCTACCCCGCAGGAGATGGACACCTCCACTTCAAAAGAAGCACCCACAGCAGTCAAGAAGATACTAGAGGAATGGCTGACCAGCACCCTGAGCAGCTTAGTAAAATCCACCACGAGGATACGAGAATGCAGCACCAATAACAAGCAACACCATCGTGATAGATGAATCGGAAGGAACACGAACCAACGGCCAACCATCGAAACACAAACACATGATGACACGTTAGCCTTCATCTTGAGGAAGATAGAGGAAATGGAAAGCAAAAATCAGGCCCTCCGCGAC
>JASVEL010011706.1:0-70935 GCA_032618575.1 Nicotiana noctiflora | reverse complement strand
TTGCAATTGATTATTTCACCAAGTGGGTTGAAGCTAAGACATTCAAGGCGGTGACAAAGAAAGCGGTAGTGGATTTCGTGCATGAGAATATTATATGCCGATTCGGAATTCCCAAGGTGATTATCACAGACAATGGAGCCAATCTAAATAGTCATCTCATGGCGGAAGTTTGTGAAAGATTTAAGATCACACACCGCAATTCCACACCTTACAGGCCAAAGGCGAATGGTGCAGTAGAGGCGGCGAATAAGAACATCAAGAAGATTCTTCGAAAAATGGTGGAGGGATCCAGGCAATAGCATGAAAAGCTACCCTTTGCTCTCATGGGTTACCGCACGACGGTGCGTACTTCTATCGGAACCACACCTTATACACTGGTGTATGGAACAGAGGCTGTTATACCCGCAGAAATAGAAATACCGTCATTGCGGATTATAGCTGAAGCTGAGATAGATGACGATGAATGGGTAAAAGCCCGGTTAGAGCAGTTGAATTTGATTGATGAGAAGAGGTTGGCCGCAGTTTGCCATGGGCAGTTGTATCAACGAAGAATGGCCAGAGCATATAATAAGAAGGTACGACCTCGAAAGTTTGAAGTCGGACAACTGGTATTGAGGCGTATCTTACCGCATTGGGCCGAAGCAAAGGGCAAGTTTGCGCCAAATTGGCAGGGACCATTTGTGGTATCACGGGTGTTGTCTAATGGAGCATTGTATTTAACAGATGTTGAAGGAAAGTGCGTAGAGACTGCTATCAATTCAGGATGCAGTCAAAAGATACTATGTATGATTCCTTTTCAATTATGTGTTTTGTATTTTCTTGTGATTTTGGAATTGAAATGACGAAGGCATTTTATTCTCTATCCAAACACTTTATCCGTTGATAACCCCTTTGAGCCTTAATGAATAAATTCTTTCATATCCCTCTCTCGGAATCGCTTTAGTGCAATAAGATCGAAATTGCCAAAATGAAAAATGAAATGATGAAAATTGAAATGAAAAAAAAAATGAAAAAATGATGAAAAAAAAGACAAAGAAATCGGGAAAAAGTCAAAAAGAAATCCATCTAACTAATGAAGTTGGATGAACTAAGTCTGACTTGATCCCGAAAGGGTACGTAGGCAGCCTCTCTGAGGTTCAGTCACAATAAAGAAAAAATCCAAAAAGTTCCCCACATATTGAAACTGGGGCAGAAGTTATGTTTAATAATTCCGAGAGTTGTAATTATTTTTGAACCCTCGTGAGATTTTGAGCCTTTATATCTTTCTTTCTCAACCCATCCAAAAGCCGCATTACAGTCCAAAGGAAGACCTTCTGATCAATGCTGAAATGATAATGAATGCAATGAAGGAGGAGCGAAACATCGGATAATACCCGTGGTACAGAAAACAAAATACAAAAAGGAAAAAATGAGAGAGTCTCATCGGTGAAAACCTTAACCGGCACTGTGAGACGATTGTGAGCTTGAGAGAAATAAAATGAGAGAGTCTTGTCAGTGAAAACCTTAACCGGCACCGTAAGGCGATTGTGAGGTTGAGAGAATAAATGAGAGAGTTCTATTAGTGAAAACCTTTCGAGGCACCGTAGAGCGATTGTGAGGATTACCAGAAAAGAGAAAAGCAGAAAAAATAGTATCGGTTTGGGTTGGAAACAATTCAGAGACAGAATAATGATTGGAATGAATTGGGTCAAAGTTTAAATACATGGCATGATCATCGGAATCAGCCAGCAAATACCAAGATAAGTTCTATCATCTCTCCAAAATACCATTACTTTTCTTTCATTTTTCTGCATTTCATTGTTTACCCTTTTGAGAGCTAGCTACCAGCTCCTGATAACGAAAGTTGAAACAACACTGGGTCAGAAAGAAAGAAGATTTGGGAAGGAAATAAAGAAGCTTGGCAAACATGGCCAAAGGAGAAGAAAACCAAACAAAAATGGAAAAATGAGAAAATACAAAAGAGTCAGCAAGGGATAAGCAGTTGAAGTTGCACAACATGAGAAAAGCAAAACAAAGGAAGCAATAAGAAGCGGGGACGACAGATGCCAGTTGCCAGTAGTTTATATCTAATAAATTCTGTTTCATGCAGGAACAAATTGTCACTAATCACTTTAAAGTGGATGTGACCAATGTGGGAAAATAGAAAACACAAAAAGAGAAAGTTTGCCGAATAAGTGGAGAAATTCACAGGCAAAAGGTAATTGGTAAAAGAAAATACCAAAAAGAAGAAGTTAATATCTTTTAAAATCAACTCCCCAGTCCTCAGGCTGCGGGAATGCATCGCATTTGCACGTTCAATTTCTGTTAGGTGCCCACCTTCAAATACGGGAATACATTTCTTCATTTGCATTGCACGTTTAATTTCTGTTAGGTGCCCACCTTCTAATACGGGAATATTTTTCTGCATTTTCATTGCACGTTTAATTTCTGTTAGGCACCCACCTTCAAATACGGGAATACATTTCTGCATTTGCATTGCACGTTTAATTTCTGTTAGGTGTCCACCTTCTAATACGGGAATATTTTTCTGCATTTGCATTGCACGTTTAATTTCTGTTAGGTGCCCACCTTCTAATACGGGAATATTTTCTGCATCGCATTGCACGTTTAAATTATGTTAGGTGCCCACCTTCTAATACGGGAATATTTTTCTGCATCGCATTGCACGTTTAATTTCTGTTAGGTGCCCACCTTCTAATATGGGAATACTTCTCCGCATTTGCATTGCACGTTTAAATTCTGTTAGGTGCCCACCTTCTAATACGGGAATACTTCTCCGCATTTGCATTGCACGTTTAAATTCTGTTAGGTACCCACCTTCAAATACGGGAATACATTTCTGCATTTGCATTGCACGTTTAATTTCTGTTAGGTGCCCACCTTCTAATACGGGAATATTTTTCTGCATTTGCATTGCACGTTTAATTTCTGTTAGGTGCCCACCTTCTAATACGGGAATATTTTTCTGCATCGCATTGCACGTTTAATTTCTGTTAGGTGCCCACCTTCAAATACGGGAATACTTTTCTGCATCGCATTGCACGTTTAATTTCTGTTAGGTGCCCACCTTCTAATACGGGAATATTTTCTGCATCGCATTGCACGTTTAATTTCTGTTAGGTGCCCACCTTCTAATACGGGAATACTTCTCCGCATTTGCATTGCACATTTAAATTCTGTTAGGTGCCCACCTTCTAATACGGGAATACTTCTCCGCATTTGCATTGCACGTTTAAATTCTGTTAGGTGCCCACCTTCTAATACGGGAATATTTTCTGCATCGCATTGCACGTTTAAATTCTGTTAGGTGCCCTCCTCAGGCTGAGGGAATATTTTCTGCATCGCATTGCACGTTTAAATTCCGTTAGGTGCCCACCTTCTAATACGGGAATATTTTCTGCATCGCATTGCACGTTTAAATTCTGTTAGGTGCCCACCTTCTAATACGGGAATATTTTTTGCATCGCATTGCACGTTTAAATTCTATTAGGTGCCCACCTTCAAATACGGGAATATTTTCTGCATCGCATTGCACGTTTAAATTCTGTTAGGTGCCCACCTTCAAATACGGGAATATTTTTCTGGATTTGCATTGCACGTTTGATTTCAGTTAGGCGCCCACCTTCAAATACGGGAATACATTTTTGCACATCATGGTTTATACCACTAAAAGCCCACACTGGGGCAGAAAAGAAAAAAAAAGTAGTTTGTTGTTTTGTTTTGAGCAGGTTCAGCTCGAGATCAAGAAATACCGGTGAAAATAAAAAATAGGAAACAAGAAAATCAACAAAAAAGAGAGTCAGCATCAAAGAAAATCAACAAAAAAAAAAGAAAGAGATTCTGCATCACCGGAAAGGGAAGAAGAGCAAAAGCTAGATTAGGAACAATTGTAATTGTAGGATCATAGCTTAGAATAGCTTCTTCATTTTACATCTTTCCCCGGTGTAATAAGGAGTAAGTCAGCAGGTCTCAACAGTGTCAATGCAACAGTGAGTCTGGTAGTTTTTTAACTGCCAGACCTTCCCGAACTACACTGACCTGATTCCTGTTTAGCCTAGGATATGTAGGCAACCTCTAAAGCAGGGTGCGGTCAAAAGGTTTTCAAAAAATGCTTTCACGGAATGTGCTGATGTGCAAAAATCTTTCATTACTGCTCACTTGTCTTTGCACTGAAACTCTTCGTGTTCCCGAGCAAAGAGGGGCAGCTGTGAGCACATGATTTTTGCACCGAGCAAACAATTCCAAAATTAAAATAAATATATTTTTTGAGTGCAATTACTTGCTTTGTTAGAAATTGAATGCATTTTATGTGATTGAATAATTAGGAATTAGAAAAAATCAAAAAAATTAGGCTAGGTAATTACTTTGTTTAATTAGTTAGGTTTTAAGAAGAAAATTAGAAAAATAGTTTTAAGTAGTTTAAATTAGGGAAAAATAGCGGAAAAATTGCAAAAATACTAAATAATTAGAGTAAGTAGGAAATTAGGTTTTATAATTTTCCATAAAAAAAAGAATAAAAGAAAATACATAAAAATAGATTAAATATCAGAAAATACAAAAATTGCTAATGTAATAAGCTTGGGCCAATTTGAACTGAATTTGGAGGCCCAAGCACTTAAGCCCAAGGGACCCGGTCCATTGTTTTAAGCAGAGGTGATCTCAGCCGTTCGCTTCCTCAAATCAACGGTTGAGAATATTAGTTGAATTATAAGGGGATTGATTAATGTGTGAGATTTGATCTCAGCCATCCAGGCTAATTGATCCAACGGAAGAGCCTCTGGTCTCAGCTGAGACAACGCGACGTCGTTTGGGTAAAGCAAGCCCTGACCGTTGATCATCACTTATCTAACGGCCAGGATTACCTCAGCCTTTCCAAGTATAAATGGCTTTTGTCTGAAGGAGACAAGCCATTACATACATTGTGTAAACCCTAGCCGCCCATTTCCCTTGCCTCTCTTCATCTCCTTCATCGTCTTCAACCTTCGAACCCTAGACGGCCAATGGCGGCCACCACCCTCCACGGTGGTCGCCAGCCCCTTTTAACCCCTCCTCTCTTCTTTTCTTCTTCTTTTACTTATTCTTCTATCAAAAGCTCCAAGAACAGACACCTTTCTTCAGAACTCCGGTCACCGGAACTCCGCCGGTGACCACCAAACAACGAGACTCCCCGTCAAACCAACGCCGATCGGACCGCCTTGGTCTGATCTACATCCCTGTACCACTCTCCACCCTCGAATCCCCTTTGAACGTTTCGAATATCCCAAAAATGGTCGTCGGAACCCAAACTCCGGCTACCCCCAAAATTAAACCACCAAGATTCGTTCTTTACCCTCACCTAAATACCCCTCTTCAAGCCAAAACCCAAAAAGGCTTAGTCTTTAAGCCTTAAAAGAAAATCAGAGAAGAAAAATTGAAAAAAGGGAGATCTGAAAAAAATAAAGAAAAAGAAAACAAAAAGAAGAGAGTAAAGTCTGATAAGAATAAGGAGAAGAGAATGATAGGAAGCTCAGGGGACAGGCCCTGCAAGCCAAGTCCCCCGACCCCTATCTGCTTTCTTTTATGCTTTATTTTGTGTATTTTTTGTTTGATTTCTGTTTTTGCATGCCTATGAATGTCTGTTTTTGTTTCCGCTTGACATGTTAGTCATAGGATTTTGGTACTCGCTTCTCTTTTGTTTTTGTTTAACACTTTCGTCCATGATTTGGTTCTGTTTGGTTATGTTCTCATGTTTCTGTAGTTTAGTTTTCCTATGTTGCTTTTCTCAGTTGGCCTTTTGATATCTCTTCTACACGTCTTATCTGTTCTCGCATGTTGATTTTAGGGTTCTATTTTTGCTTGCTTTCACTTGTTCATGCTTGCCTTCTCTGACTTTGTTTTCGCTGTTCTTGTTCATCTTCTGTTTCTTTTTGTTCATCTTCTTCTGTTCCACATCATGTCCTATTCTTGTCTGTTTCTCTGCGACCATATCTATTTCTTTCAATCTGTTCATCTTCTAAGAGCCTGTTATGTTAGGGTTTTCTATCTCTCTGCTTATCATTCGCTCTCCTCTTTTTATGTTAATCTCTCCTGTTTCTTTGCATGATTAGTCATAAAGTTCTTACCAGTTGTTTCTTCTTTTGTTTCACATCTTTTACCTGTGTATCTAATGAGCCTGTTAGTAATGGGATTTTTGGCTATTATATGTCTTGTATTGATCACATGGTTCTCTGCTCTAAGATTGAGGAATTCATCTTTTCTGTGTCACTTTCGATTGTTGGCTTCTGATTCATCTCAAAAGTTTGACTGTTGACAGTATTTCCTTCTTACTTCTAAATCATGTTTTGTTTCTGATAAATTGAAGGTCACCTTGATTCTCTTTTCCTTTTTCATCCTGTGAACCATGTTAGATCTTTCATACTGGTTGTTTGTGAGAACCTTTTGCTTTTGTGTATAATCATGTCATAAACCTTAAAGCTTCTGGATATTTTCAAATGTCATTTGACTTGAGCTGGTAGTAACTAGGTCTAAATTGACATGGGTTCATACTTTGTCACATGAAGTTGAATAATGTGAATTAATTAACTAAGATTCAACCATATCAACTTTGCCCTTTATGAATTTTGGTTGATTAATGCATCTTGTTTGATCTTTTATGTTCCTCTGTGTGTAAAACATGTTGAAAATGATTGAGTTTTAGTAGTCCTTGTTAGCATGAGTGTTTGATCAATATTCATTAAGCCTTAGGTGGATTGGTTATAGCTGCTAGCATTAGGTTCCATGAAAATGGTTAGTTTTTAAATAGGATAAAATTTAAAGATCATAAAAATAGGCTGTTAGTTAAATAATTGGCCTAAGAATGGTCAACCTTGCAAAGGGTTGACCCATTCTACAGGGCCCTAACAAACAGCCCACTTTAAAAGTGGCTGGTTGTGCAAAATGGCTATGTCTGCAAATGCAGACTAGCCCAGGCTCTTTTCAGAGCCCTGAACAGCAAAGTGGCTAAACCTGTAAAGGTTTGGGGCCCAGCTGTTCAGTAATTGGCTTTAATAGCCAAAGCTAAGTCTCAACTTGAGACTGGCTAGATCATAAAGAGCTACTTTTAATAATAAAGCAGGCTAGTCCTGCAATTAGTTTAAAAATGAAATAAAAGGTCTTAATAAACTGAAAATGAAGCAAAATTGGCTAAGTTTGAAATAGTTCCTTATATTAGAACTGGCCAGCCCTTAAATACCAATGCAAGGGCTGGCTATTAGTTAAATAGGTGCAAAAGATGCTGAAATTTAACCTAGGTAAGCTAGTAAATAAGCAGTGCCCTTAGGGGCACAATTGGGAATTAAAAAGGTGAAATGGTAAATAGTTAGAACCTAAGAGGGTAAGGGAGTCCTTTGTACCCCTTGATTTCTGCAATTTTGCAGAGATTTAAGGGTATAATGGTCTCCCTAAAAAAAGGAAATCTGTAAAAATCTCAAACCCCTAAGGTCACATTGGTAAAAAGCTCCTAAAAAGAATCTTTAGAACCTTCCAGCACATGCTGGAAGGATATCTGGTAACTGATTTAGGGGCTAAAGTGTAGATTTCATAGTTTTAGGAAGGGGAGAAGTGGGATTAATCCCATACTTCCTCCCCAAGTCTTCAGCCCTCAAATACAACTATATATACCTCTAGAAAAGGGCTAAAGGGGGGGGGGGGTTCCAATTCTCAGCAAATCTGAAAATATACTTAAGCTAAAATTCATACGAAATTTCAGAACAAAAAATAGCAAGATAACAGTGGTATTTCCGGGAATTTTCGAGTGAAGATTTCAATCTGGTTCATTGCTCTTCTTTGCTTGGTCACTTGCCTGGACTGTTACTCTTTGGTTGTTGCTGGGTTATCTATCGTTTTGCTGTGATTTTTGCTTTGTGGATCCCCAATCACTGTTGCATTGGCTGTTTGGATTTTGCTGTGGTTACTACTTCTCCTCATCCCTTAGAACTCATCGGTTTCGTTTTGTTGACTCAGGTACATTTCCCTTTTCAATTTGAAGTTGTAATAGCAAGCTGTTTTGAGCTGAAAATGAAGATTTGAACCACTGGTGTTATCTTTTGGTGTTGTAATTTATTTTAGATTTGTAGTGCATTGCAGTAGATAGCAGAGAAAACACAATGAACACAAGAGATGTAATAATGGTAGTATAGTAGTAGTATAATGGTAGTGTAGATCACTCAATCACTTAGTTAAATAGGAATACCATTAAAACCGGAGTTAATCAACTCATTTGCATGCATTAATAATAATAAGCACACTTAGTTAACTTGTTTCGTTAACCAATTTCAAAGTTTGAGTAAGTTTAAAAGATGAGGAGTAAAATTGGCTATAATAATGTTAAAACGGGTTTAGGAATATCAAGTAAGTTTGATTCATATCAGTGTTAGTAGTAGATCACGACTGTAAATCAGTACGTAGAAACAAGCAAGTTTAAAGGGAGACTCATGAACTGGAGAATATAATAGATCATCTGCAACTGGGAAATGTGATACCGGAAATAGAAGCAAACAGTAAAAATCCAGTGATAAAATCCAATGCAACTTTCACAGTCATTTAGTATAGTAATAATCTGATAACATAGCAAGTAATTAGACTATAGGTCTTACTTCACATAGCTAATTTGTTTATTATTGATTTCCTAGTTTAAAAACTTATTTGTTAATATATGTTAGTTCACAAAAACAGAGATAAAAGCAGTCATTTAGTTTAGTTCACTCATTAATTAGCTGTTAATATAGAATTAATATTAGTCTTCTCATACAGTTAGCTTCATAAGTTTTCAATTAGTAAATGGCTAAAAATGATCGTGTAAATTCGTTAGTAAAAATCAAGATCAGAGAAAGTCAGTGTATTAAGCTTTCGTGTACTTTTGATATAAGTCAGAGTTAGTATTGATATTCTTGTACAATTATTTTGCCTTTTGATTAATAAAAGAGTAGTTTAGTTTTGTTCTTCTATGTCTGATTACTGTGAGTTCATTATTTCTGTTGCTTTTATCATTTTTGCTTGGTTTGGGCCTTGTGTAACGTTGGGCCTGAACTGTCTTATGAAATCGCTTAGTCTACTAATCGAGAGTTTGAAGACATTCTGGGTTTTGAGGCTTGGGCTCGCCTTTTGCGGAATCATTTAAATGGCTGAAGAGAAGACCAGGCCCCCTTTTGAACAATAGAAATCAAATGGGCTTGGATTACTATAGTGTTAGCAATACGAATAAGAAGAAAACCAATATAGATAATCTAGTACACATAAAATAGGATTGGGCTTTAATAAATTAAATTGGGATGAGCCTCGCCCGAATAACAACGGGGCCCCCATTTAGTAATAAGATGATATAGTAGAATCGAAGAGGTCAACAGCGAATTCCATAGCCTCTCCCAAAGTTTAAAAGCCGATATAGACTATCTTAAGGCACGATTTTAATATACCTTCCTATGAATGAGTGTGCACTTGGTGCGACTCAAATCCAAATCTCGGTAAAGCTAAAATGCACCAAAAGTCATAGGCGTACTGGTTGCGGTATGACTCGAGGCGTATTTTCGCGATACCGCAAATTCCTAAAAAATAATAATATTTAACTTAAAAGCATACTATGTTGTTAAAACCTATAATTGAGTCAAACAAAAATCAAGAACGACAGTGGAGCGACCGTGCTAAAACCACGGAATCCGGGAGTGCCTAACACCTTCTCCCGGGTTAACAGAGTTCCTTATCCGGATCTCTGCTTCGCAGACATTTATAAGAGTCAAAAATTCCTCGGATTCGGGATTAACCGGTGACTTGGGACACCATTGTCATTCCCAAGTGGCGACTCTGATTAATCTCTAATAAAATTCCGAACCGATTGTCCTTTAATTGGAAAAACTCCTTCCCTTACGTTATTTTATCCATTTCGGGTATTTGAACGTCGGGGTATACCCCACAAGTGTATTTATACGCTTTTAAGTGTTTGGGGTAGTAAAAAGGGAGGTGTGACATATACAACCTGTAACATCTGAGTACCTCTGAGGGCTACTGACATGAAATACATGATACATATGTATAAATACATAATCTTTAAAACATACGCCTCTGTGGGCATCATCATCATCATATCGTACCCGGCCGTAATAGGCTCGGTAAAAACATACCCGGCCATTATAAGGCTCGGTAGAATCGTACCCGGCCACGTGGAGCTCGGTAAAACCCAACTGATCAGTGGTTGCACAATAGGTGCCGTACCCGGCCGACTATAGCGCGGCTCGGTAGAGTAACCTAGCTACTAGAGTAGGCGCCATCACAATCCCGATGTTAGGGGAAAAATCCGGGTCTTGACAGGTATCCTATGTACAACTTATTAGGACTAACTCTTCACTATGAACCTTATAGGAATCGGGAAGTACCAACAAGATTGATAACATAAGAATAAGAGAAGCAACATCAACATCAATCGTTCCATAAGAGGGGAAACAATGTAAGTACTGCTTAGCTTCTAAGAATAGAGTATCTTTGGAAGCTCGTTCATTACATTATATTAATCGGAGTCGTGCAAAAGAAGGAAAGGGACAGCCAAACATACCTTGTGTATACTGCCACAACCTCAAGCTATGCAAACATCAGGACTCCTTAGTTTACAATAGGAGAAATGACACTATCGTTAATGTTTAAGCGTCGCAACTATTATGTACCAATCACAACCTATTTTGTGATGAAACGGACATCACCTCCCCTATATATATGACTTCACACCATTCAAAACAATCACCAAACTGCCTAAACAACATCAATAATAAACATATTGAGCCTCCCAAAACAGTCCACACACAACCTAATCACATCATACATATGACGGCCACTATAGTCGTACCAAATGACCCAAAAATATTACGAAGAACTAGCAGACCACAACCCAACATATATATGGTGTTTCTCCACACCCTGCCTCCTCCAAAACTCCACAAAACAGTAATAAAAACACAGCCCAACAGCAACACAAAACAGTCCACAAAATAGTCCGCTACAAGTGAATAACTTGAACTCACGGCATCCGATCACCGTCCCGTGAGTTCTTACATGTATATAACGAATTACCATGAATTCACAGCAGAATAAATGTATGAAATATAGCAGTAAACTCACCTTAATTGTTGGATAACTCAGCCTTTAACTTGGTTCTTCAAACTCTAGTGTTTACCCCTAATTTGAACTTGAAAGAGAGGGAAAATCAATTAGGGTTTGTGGATAACTTTTGGGAGGAAGTTTGCAGGGTTTTAGGTCTGGTTATTTGTGAAATATAAAGAGGAATATATTGCAGAAGATAAGCCTTTTAATGGGCTCCTTTTCTGACCCGAAATTTCCTCTTTTGGGCCGACTTATAACCAAGTAGCTGACCCACCTACTTGTCACCTAGCAGCTTGTGCAGTCTCACGAAAATGTCTACATCTCTCTATTCCAATGTCGTATTGATAAACCGTTTAATGCGTTGGAAACTAGACTCATAGATCTTCAATTTGGTGGGTAATCACTCCGTAATTCCAATTAGATTGGGAGAAAGACTTAATAACATTTGACCTAAAGTTTAGGTAAAACTATGAACCTAAGTTGCAACAACTTTTGTCGACTTTTGTTTCATAACTCGTTTGACTTCAAGACTTATGATACGGATATTATATGATTCAAATACCTTAAATCATGACCTCCTAAGTATACTAAGCATCTATAGGTTTACCCAAAAGTACGAGTTACAGCATCCTTGATTCGTTTAACTTCTAATACTTGTTAATCCCCCTTATGCACCCTTGTATCACTTAAGATTAATCGGATTAACTTCTTATCATCTCAAGGATAATTCCTTCTTGGATTTGTGTTATCTAACTTATGGAATGAACTAATGTGTGTGGATATTGGTTGTAACACCCTCCCCCTTAGGAACATTCGTCCTCGAATGTAAGGGTTTATGGGGAGTCCAAATCATCGTGGATTCCAACGGAAATTTTTGGTCAATTTTCCCCTATAAAATGGTCACTAGCAAAATTTGCAAGCAGTGAAGCTCAAAGTGTGACCACACAAGGCTACACAAAGCATTATGGACATGGACATTATTTATATATCACCACTTTGTATTAAGGAAGAGAGTTCTCAAGTTATTGCTTACCTCATAAAGCCATTTCACCTTTATAATGTATCTTGTGTTCCACCAACATCCTTGTTATCATCATTCTGGAATAGGTAATGGTATTTAGACTTCATCTCTTCTTCCGCTTCCCATGTCATTTCTTTCATATTCTTGTTCCTCCACAATACTTTGACGGAATTTACATCTTTGTTGAGCCAGGATGGATGGAATATCGGGATTGATGAATTTCATTCATAATCTTTTCTCGCAACCCTGCTACGTTCGGCACACATAATCGGCCCTGGTATCTCAATGCCCCATCTCCTCCGATCTCAAAAGCCGTAATTTTACACTGCTGAATGTTCTCTCTCAATCGTAGTAAGATAGGATCTTCATATTGCCGTGCTTTTACCTCGGCTACCAAAGATGATTCTGATGTATTCTGTACAGTAACACTTCCGTCATCAGAGTCTAACAATCCGATTCTCATATTGGCTAGCTGATGAAGCTCTTTAGTCAACCCCCATCTACCTGCATCAATATGTACTAAGCTTCCCATTGACTTACGGCTGAGAGCATCTGCCACAACATTGGCTTTACCGGGATGATACAATATCTCGACGTCGTAGTCTTTCAGTAATTCAAGCCACCTACGCTGCCTCAAATTCAACTCTTTCTGCTTGAAGATGTATTGTAGACTCTTGTGATCTGTGTAGATGTCAACATGGACGCCATATAAGTAGTGCCGCCATATCTTCAAAGCATATATTACTGCAGCCAATTCCAAATCATGGGTTGGATAATTCTTTTCATGCTTCTTCAATTGTCTTGATGCATATGAAATCACCTTCCCATGCTGCATCAACACGCACCCCAAACCTATACCTGCGGCATCACAGTATACCACATATCCTTCTGTTCCTTCTGGGAGAGTGTGCACCGGTGCAGATGTCAATCGATCCTTCAGCTCCTGAAAACTACGTTCACAAGTGTTAGACCACTGGAACTTGGTAGCTTTCTGTGTTAACTTAGTCAATGGTGCTGATATAGAGGAAAACCCTTCTACAAACCGCCTATAATATCCTGCTAGCCCCGGGAAGCTACGAACTTCTGATGGTGTTGTAGGTCTCGGCCAATTCTTTACTGCATCAATCTTCTGAGTGTCGACACTAATACCCTCATCAGATATCACATGGCCAAGGAATGCTACTGAGTTCAGCCAGAATTCATATTTGGCGAGCTTAGCATATAACTTACGATCCTGAAGCATCCGTAATACTATCCGCAAGTGGCTCGCATGTTCCTCCTCCGAACGAGAATACACCAGAATGTCATCAATGAATACAATCACGAACACATCAAGATAGGGCCTGAATACAGTATTCATGAGATCCATAAAAGCTGCTGGGGCATTTTTTAGCCCGAACGACATCACCAAGAACTCAAAGTGTCCATATCTTGTCCGAAAGGCCGTCTTTGGAATATCCTTCTCCTTAACCCTCACCTGATGATACCCTGAACGTAAGTCAATCTTGGAGAAATACTTGGCACCCTGGAGTTGGTCAAACAGGTCGTCAATTCTTGGAAGTGGATACTTGTTCTTTATAGTAAACTTATTCAACTGCCGATAGTCGATACACATCCGTAATGACCCATCTTTCTTCCGCACGAATAGGACTGGCGCACCCCAAGGTGAAGTGCTAGGTCTAATGAAGCCCTTATCCAGCAAGTCCTTTAACTGCGCCTTCAACTCTCGCAGCTCTACCGGGGTCATTCTATATGGAGGGATAGAGATCGGTTGAGTGTCAGGCAACACATCAATGCTAAACTCAATCTCCCTTTCTGGAGGAAGGCCTGGGAGTTCATTTGGGAAAACATCTGGAAATTCATTAACCACGGGGATAGATTGTAGAGTAGGCAGCTTCGCCTCTGCATCCCTTTCGATGTAGCAATGTTCCCCTTCCATTCAATGACGGGCTCACCGGGAAATTGAAACTTAACCATCTTCATACGACAGTCAACATTTGCATAGCATGAGGCCAATGAGTCCATTCCCAATATCACATCAAAATCAACCATTTCTAATTCAAATAAATCTGGCGAGGTTTGATGACTACAAATCATCACAGTGCAACCTCTATATACCCTTCTAGCAATCACAGAATCTCCTATTGGAGTAGATACCGCAAGGGGTTTACTTATCAATTCAGGTTCAATGCCAAACCTATTAGCCACAAAGGGTGTAACATATGATAATGTAGATCCCGGATCAATCAACGCATATACATCATAAGAAAACATAGATAATATACCTGTAACAACATCTGGAGACGACTCGAGATCCTGTCGACCTACTAGAGCATATGTTCGATTTTGAGCACCACTCGAACTCGGTCCTGCACCTCTACCTCTACCACGACCTGTCGACTGCTGAAAACCCTGTACTGGAGGTCGAACTGATGAGGAAGAACTAGACACAGATCTAGTCGGTTGAGCCATACCATCACCTCCCCTATTAGGACAATCCCTCATCATATGGCCAGGCTGTCCGCAAGAAAAACACGCATCAGAACCTCGACGGCACAGTCCAAAGTAGGCCTTGTCGCACTGATCACAACGTGGTGTTGGGGGTTTCGTCTGACTAGTATCCCTGTGATGTTGCGATCCAGATGCCTGCGAACTCTGACCTGGACCGGAATAGGATCGATCATATCGAGGCCTCTGAAACTGTGGAGGAGCACTAGCTACAGATGGCGCCGAACTCCTCGAAGACTGGGGCCTGGCGCTGCCTCTGAAGTCATCAGAATACCTTGCAAATCTCGCCCTCTTATGCTGGCCCCTATCGTGCTCCCTATCTTCCCTCTGCTGGCGCTTACGATCCTCTAAGGTCTGGGCATAAGCTTGAATACGGGAAATATCCATGCCTTCTACCAAGGAGGCTGTCATACACTCAATAATCAGATGGGGTCCCAACCCGTTCACGAACAAATGCACCCTATCACTCATCTCGGCTACCATATGGGGAGCATACCTTGCTAAAGAATCAAACTGCATACTATACTCTCGCACACTCAAATTACCTTGTCTAAGGTTCAAGAACTTATCAGCTCTAGCTCGTCGTATCTCAACTGGCATATAGTGACGAAGAAAGGCCTCAGAAAAATCCTTCCACACAGCTGGAGGAGCGTTCGGACCCCTGGATCTCTCCCAACTATTATACCAAAGAACCGCTAAATCTCGTAGCCGATAAGAAGCCAATTCTACTTCCTCTGTATCACTAACATGCATAACCCATAGTGTACGATGAACCTGGTCAATAAAAGTCTGCGGATCCTCCTTGGGGTCTGATCCGGTAAACACTGGAGGGTCTAAATTAATAAAATCACGAACTCTTGTACTAACTGGTTTATCAGCAGCACCTGTATTCTGCCTCTGAGCCTGAGCAGCTACCAAGCTAGTCAATAACTGCAAAGCACTCCGCATATCCTGGTCTGTAGTGCCAGACGGAGGAGCTGGAGGTGCTGGGTGCCTCCTAATATCCTCTGGAGGAGACGGAGTAGATGAGGTATGAGACGGTATCTCACTCTGAGCCTCACTTTGGCCTGCTCTGGCTTGGGGCACCTGACTGGTACCCTCTCCTGAAGCTGTATCAAGCCGTCTACTAATTGTTTGTTTCCTAGTCGAAGGCATTGCTGAAAGAAAACAAGGTGAATATTAGAGACGAACACTTACGACTCAACTCTATGCACGATCTAGATTCGGGAAGAAGGTAACAACCCTAGATGTCATGTAGCCTCCCGATTATAAATGTGGCGCGCTACACATCCATAATCAAGACTCTACTAGACATGGCTCATAGACAATCCCTAGGACAGACTTGCTCTGATACCAAGTTTGTCACGACCCAAACCGGAGGACCATGACTAGCACCCGACCATACTTGCCGAGCACCAACGTACATTTTATCTAACCTTCTTTATTATCTTTTAGGCTGACGAGACCAATATAAAAGGTAGACATGGATCATGAACAACCAACAATAAAATATGATTGCATGAACCTACATAACATGGGATGACCGGACAATCAAGAAACTATATACATATGGTACAAGCTACCACGCTAAAATGAAAGACTATACAACAAAAACCAGCCGACAAGGCATACCAAACTATACATGAGTCGACACTTGTCTATGAGCCTCTAAAGGAACATAAGTGCTGCAACATAGCCGGAACAGAGCCCCGACATACCCATAATGTCTATAACATAAATGCATACCAAGACCAAGGCAAGTCCGGAGAAGGGATCTCGCCAATCACCGCTGAACTGGACAACCTACTGTGATGGGGGAGCTACACCTGCCTGTCTATCAGGACCTGCAGCACGACATGCAGCGTCCACAAATAAAAGGACGTCAGTACGAATAAAGTACTGAGTATGTAAGGCAGAGAACTATAAATATGAACAGCAATGTGAGCAGGGATAGAGAATATACAACCTGTAACATCTGAGTACCTCTGAGGGCTACTGACATGAAATACATGATACATATGTATAAATACATAATCTTTAAAACATACGCCTCTGTGGGCATCATCATCATCATATCGTACCCGGCTGTAATAGGCTCGGTTAAAACATACCCGGCCATTATAAAGCTCGGTAGAATCGTACCCGGCCACGTGGAGCTCGGTAAAATCCAACTGATCAGTGGTTGCACAATAGGTGCCGTACCCGGCCGACTATAGCGCGGCTCGGTAGAGTAAAATAGATATATATATATAATGCATGTTCGACTCCTGGAAACACCTTGCAGACCTTTCGGAGTGACGTAAGGTCGGTATCCTATGTACAACTTATTAGGACTAACTCTTCACTATAAACCTTATAGGAATCAGGAAGTACCAACAAGATTGATAACATAAGAATAAGAGAAGCAACATCAACATCAATCGTTCCATAAGAGGGGAAACAATGTAAGTATTGCTTAGCTTCTAAGAATAGAGTATCTTTGGAAGCTCGTTCATTACATTATGTTAATCGGAGTCGTGCAAAAGAAGGAAAGGGACAGCCATGCATACCTTGTATATACTGCCACAACCTCAAGCTATGCAAACGTCAGGACTCCTTAGTCTACAATAGGAGAAATGACACTATCGTTAACGTTTAAGCGTCGCAACTATTATGTACCAATCACAACCTATTTTGTGATGAAACGGACAGCACCTCCCCTATATATATGACTTCACACCATTAAAAACAATCACCAAACTGCCTAAACAACATCAATAATAAACATATTGAGCCTCCCAAAATAGTCCACACACAACCTAATCACATCATACATATGACGACCACTATAGTCGTACCAAATAACCCAAAAATATTACGAAGAACTAGCAGACCACAACCTAACATATATATGGTGTTTCTCCACACCCTGCCTCCTCCAAAACTCCACAAAACAGTGATAAAAACGCAGCCCAACAGCAACACAAAACAGTCTACAAAACAGTCCGCTACAAGTGAATAACTTGAACTCACGGCTTCCGATCACCGTCCCGTGAGTTCTTACATGTATATAACGAATTACCATGAATTCACAGCAGAATAAATGTATGAAATATAGCAGTAAATTCACCTTAATTGTTGGATAACTCAGCCTTTAACTTGGTTCTTCAAACTCTAGTGTTTACCCCCAATTTGAACTTGAAATAGAGGGAAAATCAATTAGGGTTTGTGGATAATTTTTGGGAGGAAGTTTGCAGGGTTTTAGGTCTGGTTATTTGTGAAATATAAAGAGGAATATATTGCAGAAGATAAGCCTTTTAATGGGCTCCTTTTCTGACCCGAAATTTCCTCTTTTGGGCCGACTTATAACCAAGTAGCTGACCAGCCTACTTGTCACCTAGCAGCTTGTGCAGTCTCACGAAAATGTCTATATCTCTCTATTCCAATGTTGTATTGATAAACCGTTTAATGCGTTGGAAACTAGACTCATAGATATTCAATTTGGGGGGTATATCACTCCGTAATTACAAGTATATTGGGAGAAAGACTTAATAATATTTGACCTAAAGTTTAGGTAAAACTATGAACCTAAGTTGCAACAACTTTTGTCGACTTTTGTTTCATAACTCGTTTGACTTCAAGACTTATGATACGGATATTATATGATTCAAATACCTTAAATCATGACCTCCTAAGTATACTAAGCATCTATAGGTTTACCCAAAAGTACGAGTTACAGCATCCTTGATTCGTTTAACTTCTAATACTTGTTAATCCCCCTTAGTCACCCTTGTATCACTTAAGATTAATCGGATTAACTTCTTATCATCTCAAGGATAACTCCTTCTTGGATTTGTGTTATCTAACTTATGGAATGAACTACTGTGTGTGGATATGGGTTGTAACAAATGATTTGAGCAAATATAGCTATCACATAAATATTGTCCTCTAAGGACGCTACAGATCGGCACAAGGCCCCAAACAAGGCTTACCGCCCACAAACATATCAAATACAGTGTAGTTCCAACACTAATAGCATATTATTCACTTCCGGGATGGACCAAGTCTCAATCCCAAGTCACAATCGATCCCTCACCTGCCACGGTGTACGAGCCACGCCCTACTAGCATCATAATGTGTTAAGCCGGGGTTTCGAACCCTCAGGCTACCATATACACAAACTACTCACCTCTAGCCGGTCGTAGACTCGTCCGTGATGCCTTTTCCTTTGCATTTAGCTCCCTCGTGCGTAGAATCTAGTCAAACCCCAATAATTATATCAAATACGGGTCAAAGAATCATAACCCATTTCAATTTACATGAAATTCGCATAAATACACTAAGTTGGTAAAACCCGACCCCGGGCCCACTGCTCGAAAAGTTTTGAAATTAGTACCAACGCGACCCTCGTCTCGCCACGAGTCCGTGCATATAAAATTTATCGAAATCAGATTTCAAATGGCCTTCCAAATCCAAAAATCCCGATTTCAATATATAGGCCACTTTTCTTCAAAATTCTACCCAATTTCATGAAGATTGATGTTAATTCTACCATAAAATGATGTTTTTGAGTCAAGAATCTTACCTCCGATGAATACCCGATGATTTCCCAGTGATTTCCTCGAGTTTGCTTCTCTCTAGGGCTCAAAATTGTATTTTGGGGGTGTAAACCCGCAAGCCCTCTGTTCTGTGATATAAATTCACTGCCACAACATTTATACCTACGCGTTCGCGTGAGCTTACACGCGTTCGCGATGCCCAGTTCCCTTTTACTCTTCGCGAACACGACGCCTACCACGCGTTCGCGATGCTCAACTCTGGCTTACCCTACGCGAACGCGAACAACACCACGCGTTCGCGATGAACAAATTCCCAGTCGCCAAAATCCTTCTACGCATTCGCGACTCCCAGTCACGCGAACGCGAAGCTTAACTCCCTCTGACCTACGCGAATGCGATGCCCTTGTCGCGAACGCGATGCTTTAGCCCACCTGGCCTTCGCAAACGCGACCCATGTCACGCGAACGCGAAGGTCTAAATGACTGGGCAGAAACCTGCAGTTTTATGCAGATTTTGCCAAGTCCCATATGCCCGGTTGATGGTCCGAAATCATCCCGAGGCCCCCGGGACCCCAACGAAAACCACCAACATACTCCAAAACATGATACGGACTTGTTCCAGTCACAGAAATACCATCCTAAACATCAAAATCACGATTTACACACAGATTCATGCCTAAGTTTCTTCAAAACTTTCAAAACTAACATTCGATCCAAAGCCCGATCAAACGATGTCCGAATGACCTGAATATTTGCTGACATATCCAAAATCACATAACGAAGCTACAAAAATTGTCGGAATTCCATTCCGACCCCGGATCAAAATATCACCTACCATCCGGTTTTCGCCAAAATTCAACCTTCGCCAATTCAAGCCTAAAACTACACCGGACCTCCGAATTCAATTCCGATTGTTCTCCTAAGTCATAAATGATCCCCCGAAACTAGTCGAATCATCGGAATCTAGTTCCGAGCACTCTAACTCAATAGTCAACTCTAGGTTGAATTCCCATATTCAAGCTTTCTTCAAACATACTATTTGCTTCATTTTCAAACCCAAATCACTCCTAACTCACCCATATATTCTAATACTGATTTAAAAGCATAAGATATGTAAATGCAAGGTAACAGGGTGTGGATATCTGCTTTGCATCTCCTGCTCGGTCTCCCAAGTTGCTTCCTCCACGGGACGACCTCTCCACTGCACTTTCACTGAAGCTATGTCCTTGGATCTCAGCTTACGAACCTGTCGACCCAAAATGGCTACTGGCTCCACATCATAAGTCAAGTCCTCATCTAGTTGTATCGTGCTGAAGTCTAACACATGAGACGGGTCTCCGACATATTTACGGAGCATAGATACATGGAACACCGGGTGAACCCCCGACAGACTGGGTGGCAAATCAAGCATATAGGCCACCTCCCCAACTTTTCTAAGCACCTCAAAAGGTCCAATAAACCTTGGGCTCAACTTCCCTTTCTTTCCAAACCTCATAACACCCTTCATAGGCGAAACCTTCAGCAACACCTTCTCACCTACTGAATAAGACACATCTCGGACCTTCCGGTCTGCATAACTCTTCTGACGCGACTGAGCTGTGCGAAGTCTCTCCTGAATCACCTTCACCTTGTCTAAGGCATCTTGGACTAACTCTGTCCCCAACAACCTAGCCTCGCCGGGCTCGAACCAACCGACTGGAGACCTACACCGCCTACCATATCAAGCTTCATACGGTGCCATCTGAATGCTGGACTGATAGCTATTATTATAAGGAAACTCCGCAAGAGGCAAATAATCAGCCCACGAACCACCGAAATCAATGACACAAGCACGCAACATGTCCTCCAATATCTGAATAGTACGCTCAGACTGCCCATCCGTCAGTGGATGAAATGTTGTGCTCAACTCTACCTGTGAACCCAACTCTCGCTGAAATGTCCTCCAGAACTGAGAAGTGAACTGGGTACCTCTGTCCGATATAATAGAAATGGGAACTCCATGCAATCTCACTATCTCACGGATGAATATCTCTGCCAACCGCTCTGAGGAATAAGTAGTACACACTGGGATGAAGTGAGCCGACTTGGTCAACCTATCCACCACCACCCAAACTGAATCAAACTTCCTCGTTGTCCGAGGGAGTCCACTAACAAAGTCCATAGTAATCCTTTCCCACTTCCACTCAGGAATATCAATACGCTGGAATACACCACCAGGTCTCTGATGCTCATACTTGACCTGCTGACAGTTTAGACACCGAGCCACATGGCTCACAATATCTTTCTTCATCTTTCTCCACCAGTAATGCTGCTTCAAATCTTGGTACATCTTCGCGGCTCCTGGATGAATAGAATACCGCGAGCTATGGGCCTCCTCCAATATCAACTCACGAAGGCCGTCAACATTGGGCACGCATATCCGGCCCTGTATCCGCAATACACCATCACTATCAATAGTGACATCTCTGGCATCATCATGCTGAACTCTGTCCTTAAGGACAAGTAAGTGTGGATCATCATACTGGCGCTCTCGGATACGATCATATAAGGAAGAACGAGCCACTACACAAGCCATCACCCTAATGGGCTCAGAAATATCCAGCCTCACCATCTGATTAGCTAACGCCTGAACATCAACTGCTAGGGGTCTCTCCCCAACCGGAATATACGCCAAACTGCCCATACTAATAGCCTTCCGGCTCAATGCATCAGCCACTACATTGGCTTTCCCGGGATGGTACAAGATAGTAATATCATAGTCTTTAAGCAATTCAAGCCATCTCCGCTGCCTCAAATTTAGATCTTTCTGCTTAAACAAATGCTGAAGGCTGCGGTGGTCCGTATATACATCACAAGATACACCATATAGGTAATGCCTCCAAATCTTCAAGGCATGAACAATAGCAGACAACTCCAAATCATGAACAAGGTAGTTCTTCTCGTGGGGCTTTAGCTGACGAGAAGCATATGCGATAACTCTACCCTCCTGCATCAACACACAACCGAGTCCAACTCTAGAAGAATCACAATACACCCTATATGACCCTGAGGCTGATGGTAACACAAGTACTGGAGCGGTGGTCAAAGCCTCCTTGAGCTTTTGGAAGCTCTCCTCACATTCATCAGACCACAAAAATGGAGCATTCTTCTGAGTCAACTTAGTCAAACGTGAAGCAATAGATGAGAAACCTTGAACAAACCGGCGATAATAGCCTGCCAAGCCGAGAAAACTCCGAATCTCTGTAGCTGAGGAAGGTCTGGGCCAATTCTGTACAGCCTCGACCTTCTATGGATCAACCCGAATACCATCACCGGACACTACATGTCCCAGAAAACCCACGGTATCAAGCCAGAACTCACACTTAGTGAATTTTGCATAGAGCTTCTCTTCTCTCAACCTCTGCAATACCATCCTCAAATGCTGTGCATGTTCCTCCTGGCTGCGTGAATACACCAGAATATCATCAATAAACACAATTACAAAAGAATCAAGGTACAGCCGAAATACACTATTCATCAAGTGCATGAATGCAGCTGGGGCATTAGTCAACCCGAAAGACATACGGCTCTGCTGACCCTGATAACCCTGATGGCCCTGACGACCACGATATGATGAAACCCCACTGGACTCTGCTCGTCCAGACTGATGAGACCTGAAAGAACGACCTCTGCTATGCTGAGATTGGCCCCTGGACGGAGCACCACTGTAACTGCCAGTACCACAAGGCCTCTTAGCATCTCTCTCCTCCCACTCTCTGCGGCGATCTGTCTCAATATGGCGGGCAGCATCAACCACCTCCTCAAAGGTAACTGCCGAAACTCTCTCCCTGGTCATCAAAATGCGGATGGGATAAATAAGGCCATCAATAAATCTCTGAATCCTCTCTCAGTCTGTAGGAACCATCCACATGTCATGATGGGCCAACTGTGTTAATCTCATCTCGTACTGATTAACCGTCGTATCTCCATGCTTCAACCACTCGGACTGACATCGCAACTCATCTCTCTGAGACTGAGGCATGTACTTCTCCAAGAATACCATGGAGAACTGCTGCCAAGTGAGGGGCACTGCCCCAGCGGGCCTACGCCTCTCAAAATCCTCCCACCACTGAAATGCTACACCTGTGAACCGAAAAGTGGTGAATGAAACACCGCCGGACTCTAGAATACCCGCAGTGCGAAGCATGCGCTGACATCTGTCAAGAAAACCCTGGGCGTCCTCGCCCTCAGCACCGCTGAATGTCGGAGAATGTAGCCTCGCAAATCTCTCCAAATGACGTTGCTCATCGTCGGGCATAACTGGAACCATATAAGCAGGAGATGGTGCAACGGGCGCAACTGGCTGAACTGGCTCGGGTGTGCGAGCCACAGGGGTCTGATTCCCTCCCCCTGCCTGTGAAGAAGATGCTGCAGCAGTAGCTGCAACTACCTGAGCCAAGCCTGTGCACACTGATAAGATCTGAGCCAAGGTCTCCTGAAGACCTGGTATCACAATAGGCACTGACGGTGCCTGAACCTGAGTTGCCGGAGCGTCTACCGCCGGAATCCGGTCCTGAGTGTGATCGGCTGGTGGGTCAGCAGGTGCTGGTGCTGGTGCTGCTGCCCTACCAGGTGCTGGTACTGCTGCCCTACCTCTACCACGACCACGGCCTCTGGGTGCCAATGGTGGTCGTCCGCCACGTCCGTTAGCTCGTGTTCTCGCCATCTGCGGGAGAATAGAATATGGAAAAATTTAATTTCATGGTAACACAAATTGCACGATATGAATCCAAGAAAATGAGGTTTTTCCTAAAGTTTCTGTAGCCCTCCGAGGATAGATACAGACGTCTACATACCGATCCGCGAAAGCCTACTAAACCGGCTCATGACTCGCGAGTCCTAGTAACTTAGGCTCTGATACCAACTTGTCATGACCCAAATTTGGTCTTGATGGCGCCCAACAATCAAGCTAGGCCAGCCAGACCAACAATTTCGGATTTACATCGAATACCAGTCCCAAATGGACAACCCAAGAAGAATATATGAGTTTAAGAACTCCAATAATAATAATAATAATCAAAATACTGACACTCCCAAAGATCCGGAGTCACAAGTCTAGAGCCTCTAACAAAACCCAACGGGAATAGAGAGTACTGTATAGAAATACTCAAGTCTGAATACAAAATGCAAATAACAACTAGAAAGGGGAGGAGAAGCTAGGTTCTGCGAACGTAGGCAGCTACCTCAGCAACTCGATATGACACTGCAAACGCTGGAAATGCCTGTCTACTGCTCCTGAGTACCTGAGTCTGCACACAAAAGGTGCAGAGAGTAGGGGTGAGTACTAAGTACTCAGTGAGTAATAAATATATACAAGTAGCTGACAGTAAGAAATCCACAAAATACCACAATATGAAGTTACACTACAGTCCGAATCTCCTACGAACTAGCATCAACAATACAATTCAGCTACCACAGAGTAATTCAACAAATAAAGATGCAATGCAATGCACATAACCGCTACGGCGTGTAGCCCGATCCAATTTAACGTCGACGGCGCTCACTGGGGGTGTGTACAGACTCCGGAGGGGCTCCTACAGCCCAAGCGCAATACTGCTGCGGCGTGCAGCCCGATCCTCATATCAACCGCTGCGGCGTGCAGCCCGATCCATCCTCAGTCCACATAAATCAAATAAGTCACAAAAACAGTTCATTCTTCTAAATTTCCAATTTCCAGTTCATAATTTATGAAAAATACTTAACTTTCATTTAATTTGCAAAAGCCGGTGACTTAGCATTTCAAAAGGTGATTTCAATTTCCAGGACTGAGATCAATGATTTGAGCAAATATAGCTACAACATAAAAATTGTCTTCTAAGGACGCTACAGATCGGCACAAGGCCCCAAACAAGGCTTACTGCCCACAAACATATCCAATACAGTGTATTTCCAACACTAATAGCATATTATTCACTTCCGGGATGGACCAAGTCTCAATCCCAAGTCACAATCGATCCCGCACCTGCCACGGTGTACGAGCCATGCCCTACTAGTGTCACAATGTGCTAAGCCGGGGTTTCGAACCCTCAGGCTACCATATACACAAACTACTCACCTCTAGCCGGTCGTAGACTCGTCCGCGATGCCTTTTCCTTTGCATTTAGCTCCCTCGTGCGTAGAATCTAGACAAACCCCAATAATTATATCAAATACGGGTCAAAGAATCATAACCCATTTCAATTTACATGAAATTCGCATAAATACACTAAGTTGGTAAAACCCGACCCCGGGCCCACTGCTCGGAAAGTTTCGAAATTAGTACCAACGCGGCCCTCGTCTCGCCACGAGTCCGTGCATATAAAATTTATCGAAATCGGAGTTCAAATGGCCTTCCAAATCCAAAAATCCCGTTTTCAATATATAGGCCACTTTTCTTCAAAATTCTACCCAATTTCATGAAGATTGATGTTAATTCTACAATAAAATGATGTTTTTGAGTCAAGAATCTTACCTCCGATGAATACCCGATGATTTCCCAGTGATTTCCTCGAGTTTTCTTCTCTCTAGGGCTCAAAATTGTGTTTTGGTGGTTTAAACCCGTAAGCCCTCTGTTCTGTGATATAAATTCACTGCCAGAACATTTATACCTATGCGTTCGCGTGAGCTTACACGCGTTCGCGATGCCCAGTTCCCTTTTACTCTTCGCGAACGCGATGCCTACCACGCATTCGCGATGCTCAACTCTGGCTTACCCTACGCGAACGCAAACAACACCACGCGTTCGCGATGAACAAATTCCCAGTCGCCCAAAATCCTTCTACGCGTTCGCGACTCCCAGTCACGCGAAGCTTAACTCCCTCTGACCTACGCGAACGCGACACCCTTGTCGCGAATGCGATGCTTTAGCCCACCTGGCCTTCGCGAACGCGACCCATGTCACGCGAACGCGAAGGTCTAAATGACTGGGCAGAAACCTGTAGTTTTCTGCAGATTTTGCCAAGTCCCATATGCGCGGTTGATGGTTCGAAATCATCCCGAGGCCCCCGGGACCCCAACGAAAACCACCAACATACTCCAAAACATGATACGGACTTGTTCCAATCACAAAAACACCATCCTAAACATCAAAATCACCATTTACACACGGATTCAAGCCTAAGTTTCTTCAAAACTTTCAAAACTAACATTCGATCCAAAACACGATCAAACGATGTCCGAATGACCTGAAAATTTGCAGACATATCCAAAATCACATAACGAAGCTAGAGCAATTGTCGGAATTCCATTCTGACCCCCGGATCAAAATATCACCTACCATCCGGTTTCAAATGGTATTTTGCTACTCAGTATTTTTTTATAAAGTTATGAAAAACTTGAACATGATCTTAATGGCATTTCTAGCTGTGAGCTAATATGATACTGTTGGCCGAAGGTCTTTCTTGATTATTTGTTAGACTGATTGGGGCCGAGGGCCATATGTTAGGGCATGATGATTTATGTGAGCATATGCATACACATGCATGGATCGAACTGCACGCCGCAGTGGTATATGGATCGGGCTGCGCGCCGCAGCAGGTGTGATATTGATATTGCGCTTGGGCAATAGGAGCCCCTCCAGAGTTTGAACCCCCACAGTGAGCGTGGGCGCCTTTGCATGGATCGGGCTATATGCCAGAACGTCATATGCATTGCATGGCATACATACATTGGTTTACGTGTACTACGTGGCAAAATATTTAGCACTCATACATTACTGGAACACATGCATTATTGTCACGACCCCAAATCTGGTCGTGACAAGTTGGTATCAGAGCCTCGGTTTACTAGGCCTCATGAGTCTTGAGCCGGTTAGTAGAGTCTTGTGGATCGGTACGGGGACGTCTGTACTTATCCTCGGGAGGCTGCGGACCTTTAGGAAAACTTCACTTTTCTTGAACTCTGTCGTGCGATCTTGTTGTTCTGAGAACTGAACTTCTATATTCTATTCTCTCGCAGATGGCGAGAACGCGAGCATCAGGACGAGGTGGACGACCTCCAATGCCACCTGTTAGAGGCCGTGGGCGCGGTCATGCTAGAGGAAGAGATAGGACGGCTGAGGCAGTGCCAGCTGACCCGCCTGTGGTACCAGTTCAGGAGCAGCCCCCAGTGGTTGATGCTCCAGCAGCCTCAGTTCAGGGCCAGACTATATCTATTGCTATTCCTGGTCTTCAGGAGACTCTTGCTCAAATATATCAGTGTGTTCCGGTTTGGCTCAGGTAGTTTCAGCTACCGCTACTGTAGCGACATCTCAGTCAGGGGGTGGTCAGCAGACCCCTGCAGCTCGCACACCTAACCCGGTTGTTTAGGGACTTCAGATGCCAGAGGCGGTCCCCGCTCAGGTGGTTGCACCGGTTATTCCTCCAGCAGCACCAGCTCCAGCTCCAGAGCATATGATTCAGGCTATGCCCGACGACGAGCAGCGTCGTCTTGAGAGATTTGGTAGACTTCAGCCACCCCATTTCAGTGGCGTTGAGGGCGAGGATGCCCAGGGTTTCTTGGACAAGTGTCAGAGGATGTTGCGGACGGCTGGTATTCTTGAGTCCAGCGGAGTTTCATTTACTACCTTTCAGTTCACTGGTCCCGCATTTGATTGGTGGGAGGAATTTGAGAGGCGTAGGCCTGCAGGAGCAGCACCTCTCACATGGCAGCAGTTCTCTACTCTCTTTCTAGAGAAATATGTACCTCAGTCTCGTCGCGAGGAGCTATGTCGCCAGTTCGAGTGGTTGGTTCAGGACGACATGTCTGTGACCCAGTATGAGCTCAGATTCACACAGTTGGCTAGGCATGCCACATGGATGATCCCTAATGATAGGGAGAGGATCGGGAGGTTTATTGATGGCCTCAACTACTCTATCCGCATTCTTATGACCAGAGAGAGAGTTTTGTCATCATCATTTTAGCAGGTTTTTGACATGGCACGCTCCATTGAGGCGGATCATCGCCGAGAGAGAGAGGAGCGGGAGGCCAAGAGGCCTCGTGGTTCTGGCAGTTTCAGCGGTGCTCCATCTAGAGGGCATTCCCAGCAGAGCAGAGGTCGCTCATCTAGACCTCCTCATTCAGGCCGCCCAGAGCATAGCGGAGGTTCTTATGGTCGTGGTCGACATGGGTTTCAACAGGGTCAGTAATCACTTAGTGCCCTTCCAGCCCAGGGTGCGGCACCTACTTCATCAGCCCAGGGTTCTTCTGCGGCGAGGGGTTCCCTTCAGTCTCCTTCTCCAGCACCAGGTGCATGTTATGAGTGTGGTGAGTTTGGCCACATGAGGAGACAGTGCCCTCGACTCCGTAGGGACAGGACTCAGCAGAGGGATCAACCCTCCTCTTCAGCACCATCTCAGTCTAGTAGAGGTGGAGGTCAGTCTTCTCGTGGACGCCCCAGGGGCGAGGAGAGATCTGGTGGAGGCCAGGCACGGTTCTATGCACTTCCTGACAGGCGTGATGCAGTTGCCTCCGATGCTGTGATTACAGGTATCATTTCTGTCTGTCACGGAGATGCCTCTGTTCTATTTGATCCAGGGTCCACATATTCATACGTGTCCTCTTACTTTGCACATCACTTGGGTGCGACTCGTAGTGGTCTTGATTTACCTGTTCATGTATCCACCCCCGTGGGTGATACGAATGTTGTGGATCATGTCTATAGATCCTGTGTTATATCTATTGGGGGTTTGGAGACCCAGGCAGATTTGTTATTGTTGGGGATGGTGGACTTTGATGTTATATTGGGTATGGACTGGTTGTCTCCATATCATGCTATATTGGACTGTCATGCTAAGACAGTTACGTTGGCCATTCCTGGTATTTCTCAGATTGAGTGGCGGGGTTCGACCGATTTCGTCCCTAGCCGTGTTATTTCGTTCCTAAAAGCTCAGAAGATGGTTGAAAAAGGGTGTTTATCGTACCTAGCTTTTGTGAGAGATGTGGGAGCTGAGTCTCCTAGCATTGATTCTGTACCTGTTGTGAGGGACTTCCCAGATGTATTCCCCTCAGACCTGCCGGGCATGCCGCCGGACAGGGATATTGATTTTGGCATTGACTTGGTGCCGGGCACTCGGCCCATATCCGTTCCTCCTTATCGGATGGCACCAGCTGAGTTGAAAGAACTGAAAGAGCAGCTTCAAGAGCTTCTGGATAAGGGTTTCATCCGCCCTAGTGTGTCTCCGTGGGGTGCGCCGGTATTATTTATTAAAAAGAAAGATGGTTCCATGCGAATGTGTATTGATTATCGACAATTGAACAAAGTGACAGTGAAGAACAAGTACCCTCTACCGCGCATAGATGATTTGTTTGATCGGTTACAGGGTGCGAGGGTGTTTTCTAAGATCGATCTTCGTTCAGGCTATCATCAGCTGAAGATCAGGGACTCGGATATTATGAAGACTGCATTCGGGACCCGATATGGTCATTATGAGTTTCTTGTGATGTCGTTTGGGCTGACCAACGCCCCAGCAGCATTTATGCATCTGATGAACAGTGTGTTCGGGCCTTATTTGGATTCATTTGTGATTGTGTTCATTGATGACATTCTAGTCTACTCCCGTAGTCGGGAGGAGCATGCTCAGCATTTGAGTATTGTGTTGCAGAGATTGAGAGAGGAGAAGCTATATGCTAAATTCTCCAAGTGCGAGTTTTGGCTCGAGTCCGTAGCATTTATGGGACATGTGGTGTCTCGTGATGGTATTCAGGTTGATCAGAAAAAGATAGAGGCGGTGCAGGAGTTGGCCTAGACCGACCTCAGCTACAGAGATCAGGAGTTTTCTTGGTTTGGCGGGATATTATCGCCGGTTTGTTCAGGGATTTTCATCCATTGCTTCTTCATTGACTAAATTGACCCGGAAGGGTGCACCATTCGTGTGGTCGGATGAGTGCGAGGAGAGCTTTCAGAAGCTCAAGACAGCTTTGACCACAACTCCAGTGTTAGTATTGCCATCAGCTTCAGGTTCATATACCGTTTATTATGATGCCTCGAGAGTGGGGATAGGTTGTGTGCTGATGCAGGAAGGTAAGGTGATTGCTTATGCTTCTTGGCGGTTGAAGCCACATGAGAAGAACTATCATGTTCATGACTTGGAGCTAGCCGCCATTGTTCATGCATTGAAGATTTGGAGGCACTATTTGTATGGTGTGTCTTGTGAGGTGTATACCGACCATCGTAGTCTCCAGCACTTGTTCAAACAGAAAGACCTTAATTTGAGACAGCGGAGATGGCTTGAGTTGTTGAAGGATTATGACATTACTATATTATATCATCCGGGGAAGGCCAATGTGGTGGCCGATGCGTTGAGACGGAAGGCGGTCAGTATGGGGAGCTTGGCATATATTCCAGCTGAGGAGAGGCCACTTGCTTATGATGTTCATGTGCTAGCCAATCGGCTAGTGAGGTTAGATATTTCGGAGCCCAGCAGGGTATTGGCTTGTGTTGTATCTCGGTCATCTCTATATGATCGTATTCGTGAGCGCCGGTATGATGATCCACATTTGGCTGTCCTGAGGGACAGAGTTCAGCATGATGATGCTAGAGATGTCACCATTGATAGTGACGGCGTATTGAGGATGCAAGGCCGGATATGCGTGCCCAATGTTGATGGCCTTCGTGAGTTGATTCTGGAGGAGGCCCATAGCTCGCGGTATTCTATCCATCCAGGAGCCGCGAAGATGTATCAAGATTTGAAACAACACTATTGGTGGAGAAAGATGAAAATGGACATTGTTAGACATGTAGCACGGTGCCTCAACTGTCAGCAGGTTAAGTACGAGCATCAGAGGCCCGGCGGTGTATTTCAGCGCATTGTTATTCCTGAGTGGAAATGGGAGAGGGTCACCATGGACATTGTTACTGGACTCCCTCGGACGGCGAGGAAGTTTGATTCTGTATGGGTGATTGTGGATAGACTGACCAAGTCAGCTCACTTCATTCCAGTTAGTACTACCTACAAATCAGAGCGGTTGGCAGCGATCTTTATTTGAGAGATTGTTTGGTTGCATGGGGTCCCAGTGTCTATCATATCCGACAGGGGTACTCGGTTCACTTCTCGGTTTTGGAGAGCATTTCAGCGAGAGATGGGTACACGGGTTGAGTTGAGTACGGCATTTCACCCCCAGACAGATGGGCAGTCTGAGCGTACTATTCAGATTCTGGAGGATATGTTGCGAGCATGTGTGATTGACTTTGGTGGTTCGTGGGATGAGTTCCTACCACTTGCTGAGTTTGCCTACAACAACGGTTATCAGTCGAGTATTCAGATGGCCCCGTATGAGGCATTGTATGGCAGGCGGTGTAGATCCCCCGTGGGATGGTTTGAGCCTGGTGAGGTTAGATTGATGGGGACTGAGTTAGTCCAGGATGCTCTGGATAGAGCAAAGTTGATCCAGGAGAGGCTTCGTACAGCACAGTCTCGTCCAGAAGAGTTATGCGGACCGTAGAGTTCGAGAGTTGTGTTTCATGGTTGGTGACAGAGTATTGTTGAAGGTTTCACCTATGAAGGGTGTCATGAGGTTTGGGAAGAAATGAAAGTTGAGTCCCAGGTACATTGGTCCTTTTGAGATACTTAGGAGAGTTGGAGAGGTGGCATATGAGTTGGCCTTGCCGCCCGGCTTATCCAGCGTTCATCCAGTATTCCATGTGTCTATGCTCCGGAAGTACATTGGAGATCCGTCTCATGTATTAGATTTCAGCACCATTCAGCTTGATGGTGATCTATCCTATGATGTGGAGCCTATTGCCATTTTGGGACGGCGGGTGAGAAAATTGAGGTCTAAGGAGATTGCATCAGTTAAGGTTCAGTGGAGAGGTCGACCCGTGGAGGAGGCCACTTGGGAGATCGAGCGGGAGATGCGGAGCAGATATCCTCACTTGTTTGAGACTTCGGGTATGTTTCTTGACCCGCTCGAGGACGAGCGTTTGCTTAAGAGGGGGAGAATGTGACGACTCGGCCCGTCGTCACGGGAATTACCACCCCGTTATGTTGAAATTGTATGTTTTATGCTTCTATATCAGTGTTAGAACCTATCGGGTGAGTTAGGAGTGAATTGAATTAAAAATGAAGCAAATAGCATGTTTGAAGGAAGTTTGAATATCGAAAGTCAACCTAGAGTTGACTATCGAGTTAGAGTGCTCGGAATCGGATTCTGATGATTCGACTAGTTTCGAGGGATCATTTATGACTTAGGAGAGCAATCAGAATTGAATTTGGAGATCCGGTGTAGAAATAGGCTTGATTTGGCTAAGGTTGAATTTTGGTGAAATCCGACCGATAGGTGAGATTTTGACCCGAGAGTCGGAATGGAATTCCGACAGTTGCAATAGCTCCGTTAGGTGATTTTGGATATGCCTGCAAATTTTCAAGTCATTCGGACATCGTTTGGTCGGGTTTTTGATCGAATGTGAATTTTTGAAATTAAAGTTAAACTTAAGCTTGAATTTGTTGAAAAAGGACGATTTTGATGTTAACGATAGAGTTTTGATGATTGGAACAAGTTTGAATGATGTTATAAGAGGTGTTAGTACTTTTGGTTGAGGTCCCGGAGGCTTCGGGGTAAATTCGGATGCCTAACGGCTCATTTTTGGAAGATTTTTTCCGTTTTGAGCATAAATGTAATGATCCAAAGGTCTATTTTTAGTTCTAGAGATCCAAATTTGATTTCGAGACTTTGAGAATTTAAATAATGAATTATAGGACTGATCCGGAAATTTTGGTTTAATTTCATCAAGTCGCGATTGAGTTTTTGAGGCGAAACATGAGTTAATTGTTTAACGAGCAAAATTGATGTTGTACCTAGCAAATGATCTCCAAATTCAGTTTTGTTTAAACCACTGGATCCGTATCAAAATTACGGAGTCATAGGAAAAAGAATCGTCGAATTCCGAGTTCGTATGATTGAGTTATAGCATTTTTAGTGAAATAAAAAGCTGGTGCAATTTTCTGGGGCAAATCTGGTATTTTCGCTTTTGCGATGAACAGTACCCGCAGAAGCGGGTGAACAGTGCTTTTCCGCTTCAGCGATGAACAGTTCCGCATAAGCGATGAACAGTGAAATCGCACCTGCGGTGAACAGTAACCACAGATGCGAAAATCGCTGGACATATAATTTGGGGCAGTTCGAGATGTTTCTTCATTTTTGGAGCTATGGAGCTCGGATTGAAGCGATTTTCGAAGCGATTTTCACCATATGGATGGGGGTAAGTGTTCTCTATCCAAAAGTGATTATATTTAATGATTCCATGGTTATTTTCATCAAGTATTAGTGAATCAAATGGAAGAAATCGGAGAAAATTTATAAACTTTTCAAAAACGAAAGTTTAGGATTTGAAGGGTCATTTGTGGTCCGATTTGGGAGTTCTTGGTATGTACGGACTCGTAGAGAGACGAGGATTCCGAAAATATGAGTTTCGAAATTTTTCGAGATGTGGGCCCGGGGCTCGAGTTTTGCCAATTTCGTGATTTTTGATATTTTTCGAGTTCTTTCGATTGGGTTATGTTCCATTAGCCTATTTTGATATATTTGTACTGATTTTGGCTAGTTTTGACATGCGTGGATGCCGGTTCGAGGAGCTAAGGCGTTGCGGGCATGAAGCTTCTACCGGTTCGAGGTGAGTGGTGGTAGTAAATAATGTAGTGAGGGTTTGAAATCCTGTACTAGCACTTCACAGTGCTATATTGAGATGAGACACGCGTTCTATGACGGGCGTGGTGACATTGTGATTGGGGGTTCGGACTTAGTCCTTCCCGACTAAGAGTATACTGTGTGTTTTGACTGATAATAAGTTTATAACTGTGCAATTGGGCTGATAGCCATGTTTGGGGCCTTGTGCCGATCTGTAGAGTATTAGGGAACCTATAGAGCTAGGTGACCCTTATATCGTGTTGGAAACATACACTCAGCCGTAGCTCTAGCCGTATAGCATAATATGAGCCCGTACTAGATGTGTACATTGAGAGAGATTATCTAGGGTGGAATTCCCTGTTCTAGCTGAGTGGGCCTGAAAGGCCAAGTCTATACCGATTGAGATGAGATAGGGTCAAAGACCCACTATGAGATGTTATATTGGGCCTGAAAGGCCAAGTCTATATTGACTGAGACAGGGTCAAGGACCCACTGTGATATATTATATTGGGCCTGAGAGGCCAAGTATATACTGGCTGGGATAGGGTCGAGGACCCATTATGAGGTATTATATATATATATATATATACTTATATTGGATCGGGCTGCACGCCGCAGCAGTATATATATTGGATCGGACTGCACGCCGCAGTAATATGCATGTAATATACATGTGGGACGGACTGCACGCCGCAGTATTATTGCGCTTGGGCTGTAGGAGCCCCTTCGGAGTCCGAGTCTACACACATTCTCAGTGAGCGATTGTATATTATGGGATCGGGCTGCGCGCCGCAGCAGTATAGATATATATACATATATATATTGGATCGGACTGCACGCCGCAGTAATACATGTGTGGATCGGGCTGCACGCCGCGGCATCATAGCGCTTGGGCCTAGGGAGCCCCTCCGAAGTCTGTATACACCCCCAGTGAGCGCCGTCGACGTTAAATGGAGCGGGCGCCGCGCCGCAGCGGTATATGTATTGGAGCGGGCTGTGCACCGCAGCGGTATATGTATTGGAGCGGGCTGCGCGCCGCAGCATTATACTTATTCATATTCATATATATACTGAAATATTTATATGTTATAGATAGATGTATATGTCTCCATATATTGAGATGGTTGTATACCGTAATGGTACGAGCGAGGATGTGGTCAGTGTGGGACCTAGATGAGATAGATGTGGACTGGAGATCAGAGTACTCATTATAGTGATGACTAACCTGTGGGGGTTGCCTTAGAACTGTTTAGTGATAGTACAGGAGTTCTTATTTTCAGTTATTATTTATTATTGTTACTCACTGAGTTGAAATATACTCACCCCACTCCCCTGCACTTTTTGTGCGGATATACAGGTTCAGGAGGGCAGTTGAGCTATCGCAACTGCTTTATTATCCCCATTCCGTGGAGACTTTGAGGTAATTGCCGACGTCCGCAGTACCTGACCTCTTTCTTTTTATCATTTTGTTGTCTCCATTCTGGTTAGACTTGATTTTGTAGTAGATCTCATTTGTAGAGGCTCGGACTTGTGACACCACGATTTGGTTGGGACTGTGTTCTTGTATTTCATTTCTACACTTCTTGATTTGTTATGAAAACAGGCTAATCGATTAATTAGTATTAATTATACTTGGCTGGTAATTGGATAAGATGGTCGGGCTTGCCTAGCAATGTGTTGGGCGCCATCACGACCGAGGTTTGGGGTCGTGACAATTATTTACCTTATTGACCAGATCTCCTGGTGGTATTTCTTAAGGAGTGCTGAGCCCGAGGGGCTAATTTGAAAGCAGACCTGCACTGCTTGGGATTGTACCCAGGTATTGGTATGTTATCATGAAAGAAAGAAGCTAAAAATGAGATTTCTAAATAAATTACTCACATATGCTGAAAGGGGATAAAATGATAGTGTGTTGAAGTTTAAAGGTAATTCTGTATTGTGTAGCATGAGATAGTGCTTTGCGTGGTTTCCTGTCCTTCAGCATTATTTACTTTTATTACCGCTGAGTTGGAAGTACTCACACCCGACTCCCTGCACCTTGTGTGCAGATCCAGGTACATCACAGTAGAGCTGATTCTATGGCTGCTCGGGAGTGCATTTGGACAGTCGAGGTAGCTGCCAGCGTCCGCAGGACTTGACTCTCCAGTTTATCCTTATTTTGTTCTGTCTATGCCATACTTGTCCATAGTTGTATACACTATCACAGTTTATAAATTCTGGTAGAGGCTCATGACTTATGACTCCTGATTCGGTGGGAGGTTTATACTGGTTTTGGGATATCTATCCCCGATGTGCTAGACGTCATTTCATTATATTATTCTTGTTTATGCCTACAAAGGGTAAAGTGAGAGCTGATAGCTCTGTGTTATGAATGGTTGGTCGGGCTAGCCTGGCAATATGTTGGGCGCCATCACGACCGGGTTTTGGGGTCGTGACAAGTTGGTATCAGAGCCTAGGTTACTAGGCCTCATGAGTCTTGAGCCGGTTAGTAGAGTCTCGCGGATCGGTATGGAGACGTCTGTATTTATCCTCGAGAGGCTGCAGAACCTTTAGGAAACACTTCACTTTCTTGGAATTCTTATCGTGCGAACTTGATTCAACTTGAGATGTAATTCTTGAAATTCCTTCCACACGTTTGTATGCGCACTCGAGTGCTTAGTAATAAATTTGCCTTGATGGCTTGTGAATCCCCGATCGAAGGCGAGATATAATCTCCGTGATTTCATGTTGGGCCAGTCTGAAGGACTTGAGGCGGAATCTTCGCCTATGGCTTGAGCACCAAGGTGCTGATTTTGCGAGCTGGTATTATGAACTTATATGTTCAGTATTGTCCCTGATTGTGGAATGACGGCTAGATAGCCAGGTGAAGTGTATCATGGTGGAAGGTGTGCTGAGATACTAAATTGAGGCAAAGCAGGTGGGTTATCTCTTGCGGAGTGCCCTTAGGTGAGCTGATTCTTATGTGTAATTGAAAGGTATTTGATATGTGTTATGATTCAAGCAGGTGCAACGTATGTCAGTATATCAATTTTGATAATATAATTCGTGTAGTATTGAGATTAATGTTGTTGATATACATTGTGTTGTTTTGTCGAGTTGTGGACGTGTTGTTAGGATGGTTTTGGTGATTCTCTGGCAGGTGGATAGGCCCAATTACAAAGGAAACTCTGCCGAAAGTTTTGAAAAATTTGGGACTTAGTAAAAATTTTGTCGCCTAAAGAGTGGGCTTAACTGTAGTGTGAATGAATGCAAGAATTAGGGAAGAGTTAGAATTTTTGATGATTCGTGTCTCCGCAAGCTGGTGAAAGAGTGAGTTTAATCTCACCATGATATTACGACAACACTAAAGTATATGTGTTCTGATAAATATGGCTTCGAGCTAAGTTGGGGAGGTTTCCATTGATTAGCTGATTGCGCAGTTGTATGCTACGTTGGTTATGTCTTAAAGTACACTGACGAACCAGTTCTGGTTGCAGAAATTGAGCCGAGAATAGCACGAGTGAAGCATGATTTTGACAAAAGTTATACGGTGCTTTCGTAGATGTGAGAAAATAATAGTATGTCTTGAGCTGTTGTTGGTAAGGAATGCTCAGTGAATTGAGGAGAATGATGTTTGTAGGTATTTGAATGAGATCATATCCTGTGGTGTCGGGGTGCTAATAAGGCACGAGTGGTTTTGTTCGTTAAGTGTGGTAATTTGCAGTTTCGATAAGAGTGGATGACTCTTGGGAATGTTATAATGTGTTCTAAGATGGTGTATGTGACTAAAGATAGTGTCTTCATTAGAAAAGATCAAGACTTTTGGTATTTTGTGATAACTACGTGACCCTAAGTATCAGTATCAGGAAAGTAGTAGTAACGAATTCAGATTCGCGAGAAGTTCTTCAAAACAAAGTATTATGGAAGGTGATATTTCTGGGAGACATTGGAGAAAGTATTCGGTGGCCTATGAGTATTAAAGAATGTGGCCTTATGTTTGAATCTCCTGTGGTGAGCCTGAATTGATGCATTGTAATGCTATAACAAGAGAGAAAAATCAAAATAATGATGTAAACCAAATATGAAGATTGTGATGGTTGCTCTTGTGCGTTATAAAAAGAAATGGGAGTTATTATGGATCTTTGAAAGGTTATCAGACTAAGTTCAATGTGATCAGAATCGGCTTGAAGTCGATGAATAGATTTAATGTGAATAATGGCTCTATATCAGGCCAGATGTATGCATTTTGTAATGCAGTCCTAATGAAGGAGTAGTTAGGTTGATGCTTTATTGTCAGATATCTCGCATAGTGATGCCTTACGCCGTGTGATTTGTGAAAAGGCTCAAGAAATTGTTATGTGTTGAGAATCCGCGTAGGGATGATGTTACTTGAGCAGCTTGGCTACTGAAATTCAATTTCGTATATCGCACATCAGTTGTGCTTGGTTTTGTAGCTATAACGCTAAATCCCCCTCAGGGTTGATATTATGCACTTAGCATGCTTATGACCGATATTTGGTATTTGGTTATGATGAGCAGATTTGGCTCGATATGTATCTCCTTATATGAGATCTGTGTGTGGATCGGGTGGCACGCCGCCATGGGTATGTTAACTGGATCGGGTTGCACGCCGCAACAATGTGATGTTGAGTATAATTTTATATATACTATTTCGTATGCCTTGTTCTTTGTTTTCTAAAGAAAGTCCCCATTAATGCGTGGAATTGATAATTCATTCCAGAGTTTGTTTTCTTTTGTATTGCGTTAGAATCGGTAGCCTATTGGCACTTTGGGGCATCATATGCAATTTATAGTTATGTTTGGAGTGGCTTATTGCCCAGACAGTTCGTACGTGGAAAGACGAGATCATTGAAGTTGAGATCAATGCAATCTGAGTATGTGAAGTGAAATTATAGAACTAAGACCATTGTTTGGCTCAAAATGAGTTGATAATTCTTGTAAAAAGTATAGAACTAATAAATTGTTGTTTCGGTAGTAGTTATGAATGTGTTCAGGTCTCATCCGTTGTGTCAACATTGTAAGAATTTGAACAAGACCTGTGTATGTCATACAGAGCATGTGATGTATAGTGATTCCTTCCAAGTGATTAGTTAAAGAATCTTCGGATGATTAAGGAAACTGGTATTGCTAAGTGGAAGTGATTTGATGAGAGTATATGTCTCAGAAAAGGGTAATGTGATTAAACTGATTATATATCAGTAGTATTGCGGCATGTTCTTGTTGGGTCCATTGGTGGTATTCGGGTCTGCTCGACAGGTAAACATTGAGCATCTGTCATGGGATGAATGATTATCAAATATGTGCATGTATTGCACGGTGGAAATTGGATTAGGCATGATGATTGGTGTATTATATGGAGTTCTGATGTACAGGCTATGTGGTGATGTTGGAATTCAGACTGATTGTCTTAGTGTTGGGTGATTTTGAACTATTGCATTAAGGGCAATGTCATAAATGCCACGAGTTAAGTGGTGAAGTGCGATAGAATATATTTTAGTAGAATGATTTATATTTTAAAGAATCAGCGGACATCTGGGAAGGACCATTTTCTTAATTGGGTATTTGAGATGGATGTCAGTGTGGAGGTTGCTATCATTGATCCCATCCCGGTATGGAGGGAATTTTTTAATGCGTTTCTTAATGGTGCATGTATTATGCAAGTTGTGGTTAGGTCGTATTGAATGTGTCATGTCACCAGGATGGTGTGTTTGGTCAAAGGAGATCGTGAGGATCATTAATGAATATAGACAGATTTGATTTCAGCATGTTTGATGGATAAATATCGAGATTTCGGTTCAAAATTTTGTTATGGTAATTGCTAGAGGATAAATGGCCTCCTCAATGGGTGACCTGAGGAATGGATATTGTTTATCGATTGTTTTATTTACCATTGGCAATATATGAAAGTGTTGGAATAAGTCTCTAGCTAATAAAAGTGTTTTCCATCGACATCTGGTTATCGTGGGCAGCTGTTGTGAATGGAAGTTATTGATGCATGTGTTTGAGTTATGCGGTATAATATATGATTTCACCTGAGGTTGTAGGTATGGATTATTACAGCTGATTCGAGTTTATTCTGAGTAAAAATGTGAGGTTCTGATCTTGTGTAAGATTACAGAAGGTGAAATGTACTTCTATAGTTTATGGACTAGATGGATTGAGTAATTTCAGCTAAGTTGTGTTGTCGGACCTATATGAGATAGGGTGACGTGGGATCACCGCGGGTTATATGCGGGGTAAAATTATTCAACTATTGGTGAATTTCTAGAACAACTCCGGGTCCGCTCGAGGACGAGCGTTTGTTTAAGTTGGGGAGAATGTGACGACCCGACCCGTCGTCTCAGGTGTAACCGCCCCGTGTTTCCCACATTGTGTTGCCTTATGTTTTATTATCAGTTTTGGGTGCGTTAGAATTAAATTGGAGTAATTTTGTTAAGAAATGAGAAACTTAGTCTCTTTTAAGAAGACTTAAGTTGGAAAAGTCAACCGGATATTGACTTATGAGTTAGAGTACTAGGAATCGAATTCTGATGATTCGGTTAGCTCCGGATGATGAAATGTGACTTAGGAGCGCAATCAAAAGTAATTTTGGAGGTCCGGTGAAGAAGTTAGCATATTTTGGCGAAGTTAGTATTTTGGCGAATTCTGGTTGATAGGTGATATTTTGATCCGGGAGTCGCAATGGAATTCTGAGAGTTGTAGTAGCTTTGTTAGGTGATTTTGGACTTGTCCGCAAAATTTCAGGTCATTCGGACGTCATTTGGTTGGGTTTCGGATTGAATGTGAATTTTGAAAGTTAAAGTTTAACATAAGCTTGAATTTGTTGAAAACGGTCGATTTTGATGTTAACGATAGAGTTTTGATGATTGGAACAAGTTTGAATAAGGTTATAGGACGTGTTGGTACTTTTGATTGAGGTCCCGGGGGCCTCGGGTGAGTTTCGGGGTGGTTTCGGACCATTTTTAAGCCATTTTTAACTGCTGGTTTTTGGCTACAGCAGTTCTCTATGCGATCGCGGGGATTCGGTCGCGATCGCGGTGAGTAAAATCTGAGAAAAACCTTACTGAATCGCGATCGCGTAAAGCTCTTTGCGATCGCGAAGAAGGAATTTCTGTCGCGCAGGTCCTACTTCGGAAGCTCATATCTTTTATCGACAAGAAATTTTGAGGTGATTCAAAAACGAAAGTTGTAGCTCATCTTGTCTAGTTTTCACAAAGATAAAGAAATAGGGATTTGGATGTCTGTGTAAAAAGTTATGGATGTTACACTATAGGCTGTCCGAGGAGGATCTTTAATACACATGTATGCATTGGGAAGCATATATCTCAAACTTTATAAGGATTCAGGAAATGAGCAACAAAGGAAAGTCATAGCCCTAGGTGTCTAGTTTCCAGAACACCAAACCATTTGTCATTTGGAGTTGTGTGAAAAACGTTATGACCATTATACTAAAGCATGTCCGGAAGAACCGGAATTTATGCACCGCGATCGCGAAGCCTTTCCCGCGATCGCGAAGGGTAATTTTTGGGCCAGAAATTTGTTCTCCGTGATCGCGAAGCATTTCCCGCGATCGCGATGAACAAAATGCCTGGGCAGAATGTTTTAAAACATTCCAGTCGCGAAAATAACCCATTTTTCCACCATTTTTGGTCACTCTTGAGAGCTTTTGGACGGGAAATGAAGGGGTTTCGACTGGGAATCGTTGGAGGTAAGTTTTATGAGTTAATTACATGTTTTTATACAAGAATAATCCATGGAATTCATGAATTTATGGCTAAAAATCAAGAAAATAGGGCTTGGAGTAAAAATCTTGAATTTATGATTTGAAGGGCCATTTGTTGTCCGAATTGAGAGTTCTTGGTATGTACGGACTCGTGACGAGACGAGGATTCCAGAAATATAAATTTCGTAATTTTTCGGAATGTGGGCCCGGGGCTCGGGTTTTGCCAATTTCGTGATTTTGAGTATTTTTCGAGTTCTTTCGATTGGGTTATGTTCCATTAGCCTTTTTTGATATATTTCTACTGATTTTGGCTAGTTTTGACGTGCGTGGTTGACGGTTCGAGGAGCTAAGGCGTCGCGGGCATGAGTTTTTGCCGGTTCGAGGTGGGTAATACTTATAATGATGTCCTAAGGGTTAGTAAACCCCGAACTTGCACATCTTAGTGTTGTGTTGAGGTGACTTGCACGCCGGACAACGGGCGTGGGGTAGAGCATCATTGGGGATTGTGACTTGGTACGTCCCGCGTAATAAATAATAACACCTAATTGTTTGAAATGAAATTGACGCCTCAATAAAGATATTAATTATCATGAATTGGACTAATTATCATGCTTGGGCTTCGCGCCGATTATTTGAATCCTTCAGGGATTGGTATCATTGTCTTGATAACACTATGCATATTTTTATCTCAATTTAAAGTTTCAAATGGTATTTTGCTACTCGGCATTTTTTTTATAAAGTTATGAAATACTTGAACATGGTCTTAATGGCATTTCTAGCTGTGAGCTAATATGATACTGTTGCCCGAGGGGCTTTCTTGATTATTTGTTAGACTGATTGGGGCCGAGGGCCATATGTTCGGGCATGACAATTTATGTGAGCATATGCATACACATGCATGGATCGGACTGCACGCCGCAGTGGTATATGGATCGGGCTACGCGCCGCAGCAGGTGTGATATTGATATAGCGCTAGGGCTGTAGGAGCCCCTCCGGAGTCTGAACCCCCACAGTGAGCGCGGGCGCCTTTGCATGGATCGGGCTGTACGCCACAGCGTCATATGTATAGCATGACATACATACATTGGTTTACGTGTACTACGTGGCAAAACATTTAGCACTCATACATTACTGGAACACATGCATTATTTGCCTTATTGACCAGAACTCCTGGTGGTATTTCTTAAGGAGTGCTGAGCCCGAGGGGCTGATTTGAGTGCAGACCTGCACTGCTTGAGATTGTACCCAGGTATTGGTATGTTATCATGAAAGAAAGAAGCTAAAAATGAGATTTCTAAATAAATTACTCACATATGCTGAAAGGGGATAAAATGATAGTGTGTTGAAGTTTAAAGGTAATTTTGTATTGTGTAGCATGAGATAGTGCTTTGCGTGGTTTCCTTTCCTTCAGCATTATTTACTTTTATTATCGCTGAGTTGGAAGTACTCACACCCGACTCCCTGCACCTTGTGTGCAGATCCAAGTACATCACAGTAGAGCTGATTTTATGGCTGCTCGGGAGTGCATTTGGACAATCGAGGTAGCTGCCAGCGTCCGCAGGACCTGACTCTCCAGTTTATCCTTATTTTGTTCTGTCTATGCCACACTTGTGCACAGTTGTATACACTATCACAGTTTATAAATTCTGGTAGAGGCTCATGACTTATGACTCTTGATTCGGTGGGAGGTTTATACTGGTTTTGGGATATCTATCCCCGATGTGCTAGACGTCATTTCATTATATTATTGTTGTTTTTGCCTACAAAGGGTAAAGTGAGAGCTGATAGCTCTGTGTTATGAATGGTTGGTCGGGCTAGCCTAGCAATATGTTGGGCGCCATCACGACCGGGTTTTGGGTCGTGACACCTTAATTTTAGAAAACCTTCGATTTGAATGGGCAAATGAAGTCCGATTTCGATAAATGTTATATGCACAGACTCGTGTTGACATAAGGAACCTGAATATATAACTTCCATAATTTTTCTGAGAAGCGTACCGGAAGTCGGGTTTTGGCAACTTGTGGGTTTTGGTGTATTTTGAGTTGTTTTGATTGGGTAATGCCCAATTGGCCAATTTTGATGTGATTCTATTGATTTTTATCAGATACTACACCTGTGGAGGTCGACATTCGTGGCAAGAGAGTTGTCTCTTAGCGGTTTTGTACCGGAGTCAAGGTAAGTGGCTTGTCTAACCTCGTGTGGGGGAACCTTTACCCCTAGGATATTATGAGATAGTTTAAATGCCTTGTACGCGAGGTGACGGGCGTGTACATGCGCTAGTTGTTGTAACTCACTTTACTTGAATTGTCCAATTCGTGATATTCCTGTTCTTAATTATTAAATTGTGACCTTTACCTGGTATTCATTAGGGAAGTATGATTAGGTAGGATTTATCTGTCTAATTACCTAATTGTCCTACTTGAACTTCTTGATAATTGTTGGCACTAGTCCTCGGTGAAGTTGTAGTTAAGCATATTATGTTTTATGTGTGCGTTTTCTTTATTTGTTGCGTTGGGGAACTGCGGGTTCAATTCCCGGAGATCCCAGGGCTGTGGATTTGATTCCTACAGACCCAGATTTGCTATTGTTTGTGGACTGCGGGTTCAATTCCCGGAGATCCAAGGGCTGCAAGTTCGATTCCCGGAGACCCGGAGTTTATTGATATATTATTGAGATACGGACTGCGGGTTCGATTCCCGGAGATCCTGAGATCATTGAGATACACCCTGAGGTATTGAGACACGGGCTGTGGGTTCGATTCTTGTAGACCTAGAGATACCGTTATTGGGACTGCGGGTTAAATTCCCGTAGCTCCCGGACTGTTGACTATGGAGTGGGACTGTGGGTTCAATTCCCACAGGTCCTGGACTTGTCAATTGAATTTGCTACTTGTTGTTAGCTTAATTGTAGACGGCTACAGTAATCACTTTATTATTGCTATTTCGGATTTATTATTATTTGAGCTGCTTATTATTGTTATTGTCTTTTTGTTATTGTTCTCTCAGTAGGGCCACGACCTTCCTCGTCACTACTCCATCGAGGTTAGGCTTGGCACTTACTGAGTACCACTGTGGTGTACTCATGCTACTCTTCTACACACTTTTGTTGTGCAGATCTGTGACGACCCGGCCCGTCGTCAAGGGAATTACCACCCCATTATATTGTAATTACATGTTTTATGCTTTTATATCAGTGTTAGAGTCTATCGGGTGAGTTAGGAGTGAATTGGATTGAAAATGAGGCATATAGCCTTTTTGAAGGAAACTTGAATATGGAAAGTCAACCCGGAGTTGACTATTTGGTTAGGGGGCTCGGAATCGGATTCTGATGATTCGGTTAGTTCAGGGAGGTGATTTGTGACTTAAGGGAGCGATCGGAATTGAATTTGGAGGTCCGGTGTAGAAATAGGCTTGAATTGGCTAAGGTTGAATTTTGGCGAAATTCGAACAGTAGGTGAGATTTTGATTTGGGGGTAGAATTGAATTCCGACAATTTCTGTAGCTTCGTTATGTGATTTTGGATATGTACGCAAAATTTCAGGTCATTCGGACGTCGTTTGGTAAGGTTTTTGATAGAATGTGTAATTCGGAAGTTTTGAAGAAACTTAGGCTTGAATCCGTGTGTAATTGGTGATTTTGATGTTTAGGATGGTGTTTTTATGATTGGAACAAGTTCGTATCGTGTTTTGAGGTATGTTGGTGGTTTTCGTTGGGGTCCCGGGGGCCTCGGGGTCAATCCGGACCATCATCCGGCAATTGGAAGCAAGAAATGATCTGCTGTAAATTGCAGATCACTGGGCAAAATTTTAGCCTTCGCGTTCGCGAGGGCTATGCCGCGTTCGCGTAGGCTGGGGCCGGGTGACCATCGCGTTTGCGAGGGATGGTAACGCGTTCGCATATTAGGGAGCTGGAACGCATCGCGTTTGCGTGGAGTAAGGTCGCAATCGCGTAAGAGGAAAAGGCTGGGACGCGTTCGCGTAGAGTAAAAGTCCGGAGGCTGGGAAGTTGACCTTCGCGGACGCGTGACTTCACGTCGCGTTCGCGATGAAGGACTGGAATAAGGCATCTCATTCGCGTGAGAGGCGTCGCGAACGCGATGAAGAAATTTGACTGGCAGTGAGTTTAATTACAGAACAGAACCAGTCGCGGGTTTCATACCCCAAAACGCCATTTTTGAGTTCTAGAGAGATAAACTCACGGGAATTGCTGGGAATTCATCGGGGATTCGTCGGAGGTAAGTTTTGTGGCTTAATTACATCATTTTAACATGAAATCCATGGTTAAATTCTTGTAAATGGAAGATTAAAGGTAGGTTTGAGCCCTAGGCCTAAATTGAAGAAAAACACTAATTTGAGTGGGAAAATGGAGTCCGATTTTGGTAAATTTTATATGACTAGACTCGTCTTGAGATAAGGGTTCCGAATATGTGACTTTCGTGATTTTTTGAGAAGCGTACCGAATGTCGGGTTTTGACAACTTTGGGAATTTTGATGTAAATTGAGTTGTTTTGATTGGGTGTCGTCCCATTGGCCTAATTTGTTGTATTTCTACTGTATTTGATCAGATTCTACGCGTGCGGAGCTTGGTTCTCGTTGCGAGGGCATTGCGGAGTAGTCGTCGCGCTGTATTGAGGTGAGTAATAGATGTGGGTGATGACCAGCGTGTTCGAAACCCCGGTATACCACTTTGTGACGCTGTATAGCAGCGAGACACGTACTCTCATGTGAGTGCGGGGTCGATTATGATTGGGGACTATGGCTTAGTCCGACTTGTTAGCACTGTGTTATGACATTTGCTATTCTTGAGCCGTCGAACCTCCTTCTCGGATGGTTGCGTACTATATATTATGATATTGGCCACTCCTGAGCCGAGGAACCCCCTTCTTGGGAGGTTGAGTATCGCTGTTTCTTCGTGATTTAATATGATTAAATGGGATAAAGAGAGCTTCTAGCTCCGTTGTTGTTATTGATTGGTCAGGCTGGCTTAGCAATGTGCTGGGCGCCATCACGACCTGATTTGGGGTCGTGACAAGTTGGTATCACAGCCTAGGTTTACTAGGCCTCATGAGTCTTGAGCCGGTTAGTAAAGTCTTGTGGATCGGTACGGGGACGCCTGTACTTAGGCTGCGAACCTTTAGGAAAACTTCACTTTTCTTGAACTCTATCGTGCGATCTTGTTGTTATGAGAACTGAACTTCTATATTCTATTCTCTCGCAGATGGCGAGAACGCGAGCATCGGGACGAGGTGGACGACCTCCATTGCCACCTGTTAGAGGCCGTGGGCGCGGTCGTACTAGAGGTAGAGGTAGGACAGTTGAGGCAGTGCCGGCTGACCCACCCGTTGTACCGGTTCAGGATGACCCCCAATGGTTGATGCTCCGGCGGCCCCAGTTCAGGGCCGGACTTTATCTATTGCTATTCCCGGTCTTCGGGAGACTCTTGCTCGGATATTATCGGTGTGTTCCGGTTTGGCTCGGGTAGTCTCGGCCATCGCTACTCGCGGCGACGTCTCGGACGAGGGGATGGTCGGCGGACCCCTGCGGCTCGCACACCGACCCGGTTGTTCGGGGACTTCGGACGCTAGAGGCGGTCCCCGCTCGGTGGTTGCACCGGTTATTCCTCCGGTTGCACCAGCTCCAGCTCCAGAGCATATGGTTCAGGTTATGCCCGACGACGAGCGGCGTCGTCTTGAGAGATTTGGTAGACTTCAGCCACCCCATTTCGGTGGCGTTGAGGGCGAGGATGCCCAGGGTTTCTTGGACAAGTGTCAGAGGATGTTGCGGACGGCTGGTATTCTTGAGTCCAGCGGAGTTTCATTTACTACCTTTCAGTTCACCGGTCCCGCATTTGATTGGTGGGAAGAGTTTGAGAGGCGTAGGCCTGCAGGAGCAGCACCTCTCACATGGCAGCAGTTCTCTACTCTCTTTCTAGAGAAATATGTACCTCAGTCTCGTCGCGAGGAGCTACGTCGCCAGTTCGAGTGGTTGGTTTCAGGGCGACATGTCTGTGACCCGGTATGAGCTCAGATTCACACAATTGGCTAGGCATGCCACATGGATGATCCCTACTGATAGGGAGAGGATCGGGAGGTTCATTGATGGCCTCAACTACTCTATCTGCATTCTTATGACCAGAGAGCGAGTTCTGTCATCATCTTTTGAGCAGGTTGTTGATATGGCACGCTCCATTGAGGCGGATCGTTGCCGAGAGAGAGAGGAGCGGGATGCCAAGAGGCCTCGTGGTTCTGGCAGTTTCAGTGGTGCTCCATCTAGAGGGCATTCCCAGCAGAGCAGAGGTCACTCATCTAGACCTTCTCATTCAGGCCGCCCAGAGCAGAGCGGAGGTTCTTATGGTCGTGGTCGACAGGGATTTCAGCAGGGTCAGTCATCACTTAGTGCCCTCCCAGCCCAGAGTGCAGCACCTACTTCTTCAGCCCAGGGTTCTTCTGCGGCGAGGGGTCCCCTTCAGTCCCCTTCTCCAGTACCAGGTTCATGTTACGAGTATGGCGAGTTTGGTCACATGAGGATACTGTGCCCTCGACTCCGTAGGGACAGGACTCAGTAGAGGGACCAACCCTCATCTTCAACACCATCTCAGTCTAGTAGAGGTGGAGGTCAGTCTTCTCGTGGTCGCCCCAGGGGCGAGGAGAGATCTGGTGGAGGCCAGGCACGGTTCTATGCACTTCCGGACAGGCGTGATGCAGTTGCCTCCGATGCTGTGATTACAGGTATCATTTCTATCTGTCACAGAGATGCCTCTGTTCTATTTGATCCAGGGTCCACATATTCTTACGTTTCCTCTTATTTTGCACATCATTTGGGTGGGACTCGTGGTAGTCTTGACTTACCTCTTCATGTATCCACCCCCGTGGGTGATACGATTGTTGTGGATCACGTCTATAGATCCTGTGTTATATCTATTGGGGGTCTGGAGACCCAGGCAGATTTGTTATTGTTGGGGATGGTGGACTTTGATGTTATATTGGGTATGGACTGGTTGTCTCCGTACCACGCTATATTGGATTGTCATGCTAAGACAGTTACGTTGGCCATTCCTGGTATTTCTCAGATTGAGTGGCGGGGTTCGACCGATTTCGTCCCTAGCCGTGTTATTTCGTTCCTAAAAGCTCAGAAGATGGTTGAAAAAGGGTGTTTATCGTACCTAGCTTTTGTGAAAGATGTGGGAGCTGAGTCTCCTAGCATTGATTACGTACCTGTTGTGAGGGACTTCCCAGATGTATTCCCCTCAGACCTGCCGGGCATGCCGCCAGACAGGGATATTGATTTTGGCATTGACTTGGTGCCGGGCACTCAGCCCATATCCATTCCTCCTTATCGGATGGCACCAGCTGAGTTGAAAGAGCTGAAAGAGCAGCTTCAGGAGCTTTTGGATATGGGTTTCATCCGTCCTAGTGTGTCCCCGTGGGGTGCGCCGGTGTTATTTGTTAAAAAGAAAGATGGTTCCATGAGAATGTGTATTGATTATAGGCAATTGAACAAAGTAACAGTGAAGAACAAGTACCCTCTACCGCGCATAGATGATTTGTTTGATCAGTTACAGGGTGCGAGGGTGTTTTCTAAGATCGATCTTCGTTCGGGCTATCATCAGCTGAAGATCAGGGACTCGGATATTATGAAGACTGCATTCAGGACCCGATATGGTCATTATGAGTTTCTTGTGATGTCGTTTGGGCTGACCAACGCCCCAGCAGCATTTATGCATCTGATGAACAGTGTGTTCAGGCCTTATTTGGATTTATTTGTGATTGTGTTCATTGATGACATTCTAGTCTACTCCCGTAGTCAGGAGGAGCATGCTCAACATTTGAGTATTGTGTTGGAGAGATTGAGGGAGGAGAAGCTATATGCTAAATTCTCCAAGTGCGAGTTTTGGCTCGAGTCCGTAGCATTTCCGGGACATGTGGTGTCTCGTGATGGTATTCAGGTTGATCCGAAGAAGATAGAGGCGGTGCAGAGTTGGCCTAGACCGTCCTCAGCTACAAAGATCAGGAGCTTTCTTGGCTTGGCGGGATATTATCGCCGGTTTGTTCAGGGATTTTCATCCATTGCTTCTTCATTGACTAAATTGACTCGGAAGGGTGCACCATTCGTGTGGTCGGATGAGTGCGAGGAGAGCTTTCAGAAGCTCAAGACAGCTTTGACCACAGGCTCTAGTGTTAGTATTGCCATCAGCTTCAGGTTCATATACTATTTATTGTGATGCCTCGAGAGTGGGGATAGGTTGTGTGTTGATGCAGGAAGGTAAGGTGATTGCTTATGCTTCTCGGCAGTTGAAGCCACGTGAGAAGAACTATCCTGTTCATGATTTGGAGCTAGCCGCCATTGTTCATGCCTTGAAGATTTGGAGGCACTATTTGTACGGCGTGTCTTGTGAGGTGTATACCGACCATCGTAGTCTCCATCACTTGTTCAAACAGAAAGACCTTAATTTGAGACAGCGGAGATGGCTTGAGTTGCTTAAGGATTATGACATTACTATTTTATATCATCCGGGGAAGGCCAATGTGGTGGCCGATGCTTTGAGCCGGAAGGCGGTCAGTATGGGGAGCTTGGCATATATTCCAGCTGAGGAGAGACCATTTGCTTATGATGTTCAGGTGCTAGCCAATCGGCTAGTGATGTTAGATATTTCGGAGCCCAGCCGGGTATTGGCTTGTGTTGTATCTCGGTCATCTCTATATGAACGTATTCGCGAGCGCCAGTATGATGATCCACATTTGGCTGTCCTTAGGGATAGAGTTCAGCATGATGATACTAGAGATGTCACCATTGACAGTGACGGCGTATTGAGGATGCAGGGCCGGATATGTGTGCCCAATGTTGATGGTCTTCGTGAGTTGATTCTAGAGGAGGCCCATAGCTCGCGGTATTCTATCCATCCAGGAGCCGCGAAGATGTATCAAGATTTGAAACAGCACTATTGGTGGAGAAAGATGAAAATGGACATTGTCAGACATGTGTCACGGTGCCTCAACTGTCAGCAGGTTAAGTACGAGCATCAGAGGCCCGGTGGTGTATTTCAGCGCATTGTTATTCCTGAGTGGAAATGGGAGAGAATCACTATGGACTTTGTTACTGGACTCCCTCGGACATCGAGGAAGTTTGATTCTGTTTGAGTGATTGTGGATAGGGTGACCAAGTCAGCTCACTTCATTCCAGTTAGTACTACCTACTCATCGGAGCGGTTGGCAGCGATCTTTATTCGAGAGATTGTCCGGTTGCATGGGGTCCCAGTGTCTATCATATCCGATTGGGGTACCCAGTTCACATCTCAGTTTTGGAGAGAATTTCAACGAGAGATGGGTACACGGGTTGAGTTGAGTACAGCATTTCACCCCCAGACAGACGGACAGTCTGAGCGCACTATTCAGATCTTGGAGGATATGTTGCGAGCTTGTGTGATTGATTTTGGTGGTTCGTGGGATGAGTTCCTACCACTTGCCGAGTTTGCCTACAATAACAGTTATCAGTCGAGTATTCAGATGGCCCCATATGAGGCATTGTATGGCAGGCGGTGTAGATCCCCCGTGGGATGGTTTGAGCCTGGTGAGGTTAGATTGATAGGGACTGAGTTAGTCCAGGATGCTCTAGATAGAGCAAAGTTGATCCAGGAGAGGCTTCGTACAGCACAGTCTCGCGAGAAGAGTTATGCGGACCGTAGAGTTCGAGAGTTGTCTTTCATGGTTGGTGACAGAGTATTGTTGAAGGTTTCACCCATGAAGGGTGTCATGAGGTTCGGGAAGAAAGGGAAGTTGAGTCCCGGGTACATTGGTCCTTTTGAGATACTTAGGAGAGTTGGAGAGGTGGCATATGAGTTGGCCTTGCCGCCCAGCTTATCCAGCGTTCATCCAGTATTCCATGTGTCTATGCTCCGGAAGTACATTGGAGATCCGTCGCATGTATTAGACTTCAGTACCATTCAGCTTGATGATGATCTATCCTATGATGTGGAGCCTATTGCTATTTTGGGTCGTCAGGTGAGAAAATTGAGGTCTAAGGAGATTGCATCAATTAAGGTTCAGTGGAGAGGTCGACCCGTGGAGGAGTCCACTTGGGAGATCGAGCGGGAGATGCGGAGCAGATATCCTCACTTGTTCGAGACTTCAGGTATGTTTCTTGACCCGCTCGAGGACGAGCGTTTGCTTAAGAGGGGGAGAATGTGATGACCCGGCCCGTCGTCACGGGAATTACCACCCCGTTATGTTGTAATTACATGTTTTATGCTTTTATATCTGTGTTAGAGCCTATCGGGTGAGTTAGGAGTGATTTGGATTGAAAATGAGGCATATAGCCTTTTTGAAGGAAACTTGAATAAGGAAAGTCAACCCGGAGTTGACTATTTTTCATTATCCGTTTTGGGTGCGTTAGAATTAAATTGGAGTAATTTTGTTAAGAAATGAGAAACTTAGTCTTTTTTAAGAAGACTTAAGTTGGGAAGTCAACCTAGAGTTGACTATTGAGTTAGAGTGATCGGAATCGGATTCTGATGATTCGACTAGTTTCGGGGGATCGTTTATGACTTAGGAGAGCAATCAAAACTGAATTTGGAGGTTCGGTGTAGAATTAAGCTTGAATTGGCAAAGTTAGTATTTTGGCGAATTCCGGATGATAGGTGAAATTTTGATCCAACGGTCGGAATGAAATTCCGAAATTTTCTGTAGCTCTGTTATGTCATTTTGGTCTTGTGTGCAAAATTTGAAGTCAATCGGACTTGATTTGATAGGTTTCGGCATCGAAAATAGAAGTTGGAAGTTCTAAAGTTCATAAAGCTTGGATTGGAGGTTGATTCATGATTTTAGCGTTGTTTGTTGTGATTTGAGGCCTCGAGCAAGTCCGTAATATATTATGAGACTTGTTAGTATACTTTGTTGGGATCCCATGAGGCTCGGATAAATTTTGGAACAGTTTTTGGAAGCTTTTTGCCGTTTTGAGCATAAATGTAATGATCCAAAGGTCTATTTTTAGTTCTAGAGATTCAAATTTGATTTCGAGACTTCGAGAATTTAGATAATGAATTATAGGACTGATCTGGAAAGTTTGGTCTAATTTCATCAAGTCGCGATTGGGTTTTTGACGCGAAATGTGAATTAATTGTTTAACGAGCAAAATTGATGTTGCACTGAGTAAATGAGATCTAAATTCAGTTTTGTTTGAACCACTGGATCCGTATCAAAATTACGGAGTCATTGGAAAAAGAATCGTCGAATTCCGAGTTCGTATGATTGAGTTATAGCATTTTTAGTGAAATAAAAAGCTGCTGCAATTTTCTGGGGCAAATCTGTTATTTTCACTTCTGCGATGAACAGTACCAGCAGAAGCGGGTGAACAGTGATTTCCGCTTCTGCGATGAACAGTACCGCAGAAGCGATGAACAGTGAAATCGCCCCTGCGGTGAACAGTAACCGCAGATGCGAAAATCACTGGACATTTAATTTGGGACAGTCCGAGATGTTTCTTCATTTTTGGAGCTATGAAGCTCGGATTGAAGCGATTTTCACCATATGGATGGGGGTAAGTGTTCTATATCCAAAAGTGATTATATTTAATGATTCCATGGTTATTTTCATCAAGTATTAGTGAATCAAATGGAAGAAATCGGAGAAAATTTATAAACTTTTCAAAAACGAAAATTTAGGATTTGAAGGGTCATTTGTGGTCCGATTTGGGAGTTCTTGGTATGTACGGACTCGTGGAGAGACGAGGATTCCGAAAATATAAATTTCATAATTTTTTTGAGATGTGGGCCCGGGGCTCGGCTTTTGCCAATTTCGTGATTTTTAGTATTTTTCGAGTTCTTTAGATTGGGTTATGTCCCATTAGCATATTGTGATATATTTTCCCTGACTTCTATTTGATTTGACGCGCGTGAAGGCTGTTTTGAGGGGAAAAGGCGTCGCGGGCAAGAGAATTCGCCGGTTCGAGGTGGGTAATACTTGTAAATGATATCTCGAGGGTTAATAAACCCCGGACTTGCACATCTTAGTGCTGTGTTTTGAGGTGACTTGCACGTCGGATAACGGGCGTGGGGTAGAGCACCATTGGGGATTGTGACTTGGTCCGTCCCGCGTAACAAATAATAACACCTAATTGTTTGAAATAAAATTGACGCCTCAATAAAGATATTAATTATCATGAATTGGACTAATTATCGTGTTTGGGCTTCGTGCCGATTATTTGAATCCTTCAGGGATTGGTATCATTGTCTTGATAACATTGTGCATATTTTTATCTAAATTTAAGGTTTTAAATGGTATTTTGCTATTCAGCATTTTTATAAAGTTATGAAAAACTTGCACAAGGTCTTAATGACATTTTTAGCTGTGAGTTAATATGATACTGTTGCCCGAGGGGCTTTCTTGATTATTTGTTAGACTGATTAGGGCCAAGGGCCATATGTTAGGGCATGACGATTTATGTGAGCATATGCATACACATGCATGGATCGGACTGCACGCCGCAGTGGTATATGGATCGGGCTGCACGCCGCAGCATATGTGATATTGATATTGCACTTGGGCTGTAGGAGCCCCTCCGGAGTCTGAACCCCCACAGTGAGCGCGGGCGCCTTTGCATCGATCGGGCTATACGCCGTAGCGGTCATATGCATTGCATGGCATATATACATTGGTTTACGTGTACTACGTGTCATAACATTTAGCACTCATATATTACTAGCACACATGCATTATTTGCCTTATTGACCAGATCTCCGGGTGGAAATTGTTAAGGAGTGCTGAGCCCGAGGGGCTGATTTGAGTGCGGACTTGCATTGCTTGAGATTGTACCCAGGTATTGGTATGTTATCATGAAAGAAAGAAAGCTGAAAATGAGATTTCTAAATAATCTACTCACATATGCTGGAAAGGAAATAAAAGATAGTACTGTATTGTGAAGCATGAGATAGTGCCTTCCGTGGTTTTCTTCCCGTCAGCATTATTTACTTTTATTACTGCTGAGTTGGAAGTACTCACACCCGACTCCCTGCACCTTGTGTGCAGATCCAGGTACATCACAGCAAAGCTGATTCTATTGCGACTCGGGAGTGCTTTTGGACAGTCGAGGTAGCTGCCAGCGTTCGCAGGACCTGACTTTTCAGCTTACTTTTATTCATGTTGATATCTATTTCTGCACTTGAGCACCGCCGTAGGCACTATCACACTTTGTATACTCTATAGAGGCTCATGACTCGTGACCCCTGGTCCTTGGGGAGTTGTTATTGTTTTTGGGATGTGATCCTGTACTTGGTTATTCCATTACTGTTGTTCTAATTTGTTTATGCCTAAAATGGTTTAAGTGAGCTAATAGCTCTGTGTGTTTCTGTTGATTGGTCGGGCTGGCCTAGCCGTGTGTTGGGCGCCATCACGACCGGGTTTGGGGTCGTGACAAGTTGGTATCAGAGCCTAGGTTACTAGGCCTCATGAGTCTTGAGCCGGTTAGTAGAGTCTCGCGGATCGGTACGGAGACGTCTGTATTTATCCTCGAGAGGCTGCAGAACCTTTAGGAAACACTTCACTTTCTTGGAATTCTTATCGTGCGTACTTGATTCAGCTTGAGATGTAATTCTTGAAATTCCTTCCACACGTTTGTATGCGCACTCGAGCGCTTAGTAATAAATTTACCTTGATGGCTTGTGACTCCCCAGTCGAAGGCGAGATATAATCTCCGTGATTTCATGTTGGACCCGTCTGAAGGACTTGAGGCCGAATCTTCGCCTATGGCTTGAGCACCAAGGTGCTGATTTTGCGAGCTGGTATTATGAACTTATATGTTCGGTATTGTCCCTAATTGTGGTAATGTCGGCTAGATAGCCAGATGATGTGTATCATGGTGGAAGGTGTGCTGAGATACTAAATTGAGGCGAAGCAGGTGGGTTATCTCTTGCGGAGTGCCATTAGGTGAGCTTATTGTTATGTGTGATTGAAAGGTATTTGATATGTGTTATGATTCGAGCAGGTGTAACGCATGTCAGTATATCAATTTTGATAATATAATTCGTGTAGTATTGAGATTAATGTTGTTGATATACATTGTGATGTCTTGTCGAGTTGTGGACGTGTTGTTAGGATGATTTTGGTGATTCTCTGGCAGGTGGATAGGCCCAATTACAAAGGAAACTCTGCCGAAATTTTTGAAAAATTTGGGACTTAGTAAAAATTTTGTCGCCTAAAGAGTGGGCTTAACTGTAGTGTGAATGAATGCAAGAATTAGGGGAGAGTTAGAATTTTTGATGATTCGTGTCTCCGTAAGCTGGTGAAAGAGTGAGTTTAATCTCACCATGATATTACGACAACAATAAAGTATATGTGTTCTGATAAATATGGCTTCGAGCTATGTTGGGGAGGTTTTCATTGATTAGCTGATTGCGCAGTTGTATGCTACGTTGGTTATGTCTTAAAGTACACTGACAAAGCAATTCTGGTTGCAGAAATTGAGCCGAGAATAGCACGAGTGAAGCAAGATTCTGACAAAAGATATACGGTGCTTTCGTAGATGTGAGAAAATAATAGTATGTCTTGAGTTGTTGTTGGTAAGGAATGCTCGGTGAATTGAGGAGAAGGATGTTTGTTGGTATTTGAATGAGATCATATCTTGTGGTGTCGGGGTGGTAATAAGGCACGAGTGGTTCTGTTCGTTAAGTCTGGTAATTTTCAGTTTCGATAAGAGTGGATGACTCTTGGGAATGTTATAATGTGTTCTAAGATGGTGTATGTGACTAAAGATAGTGTCTTCATTAGAAAAGATCAAGACTTGTGGTATTTTGTGATAACTACGAGACCATAAGTATCAGTATCAGGAAAGTAGTAGTAACGAATTCAGATTCGCAAGAAGTGTTTCAAAACAAAGTATTATGGAAGGTGATATTTCTGGGAGACATTGGAGAAAGTATTCAGTGGCCTATAAGTATTAAAGAATGTGGCCTTATGTTTGAATCTCCTGTGGTGAGCCTGAATTGATGCATTGTAATGCTATAACAACAGAGAAAAATCAAAATAATGATGTAAACCAAATATGAAGGTTGTGATGGTTGCTCTTGTGCGTTATAAAAAGAAATGAGAGTTATTATGGATCTTTGAAAGGTTATCAGACTAAGTTCAATGTGATCAGAATCAGCTTGAAGTCGATGAATAGATTTAATGTGAATAATGGCTCTATATCAGGCCAGATGTATGCATTTTGTAATGCAGTCCTCATGAAGGAGTAGTTAGGTTGATGCTTTATTGTCAGATATCTCGCGTAGTGATGCCTTACACCGTGTGATTTGTGAAAAGGCTCAAGAAATTGTTTTGTGTTGAGAATCCGCATAGGGATGATGTTACCTGAGCAGCTTGGCTATTGAAATTCAATTTCGTATGCCACACATCAGTTATGCTTGGTTTTGTAGCTATAACGCTATATACCCCTCAGGGATGATATTATGCACTTAGTATGCTTATGACCGATATTTGGTATTTGGTTATGATCAACATATTTGGCTCGATGTGTATCTCCTTATGTGAGATCTGTGTGTGGATCGGGTGGCACGCCGCCATGGGTATGTTAACTAGATCGGGTTGCACGCCGCAACAATGTGATGTTGAGTATAATTTTATATATACTATTTCGTATGCCTTGTTCTTTGTTTTCTAAAGAAAGTCCCCATTAATGCGTGGAATTGATAATTCATTCCAGAGTTTGTTTTCTTTTGTATTGCGTTAGAATCGGTAGCCTATTGGCACTTTGGGGCCTCATATGCGATTTATAGTTATGTCTGGAGTGGCTTATTGCCCAAACAGTTCGTACTTGGAAAGACGAGATCATTGAAGTTGAGATCAATGCAATCTGAGTATGTGAAGTGAAATTATAGAACTAAGACCATTGTTTGGCTCAGAATGAGTTGATAGTTCTTGTAAAGAGTATAGAACTAATAAATTGTTGTTTCGGTAGTAGTTATGAATGTGTTCAGGTCTCATCCGTTGTGTCAACATTGTAAGAATTTGAACAAGACCTGTGTATGTCATACAGAGCATGTGATGTAGAGTGATTCCTTCCAAGTGATTAGTTAAAGAATCTTCGGATGATTAAGAAAAATGGTATTGCTAACTGGAAGTGATTTGATGAGAGTATATGTCTCAGAAAAGGGTAATGTGATTAAACTCATTATATATCAGTAGTATTGCGACATGTTCTTGTTGGGTCCATTGGTGGTATTCGGGTCTGCTCGGCAGGTAAACATTGAGCATCTGTCATGGGATGAATGATTATCAAATATGTGCGTGTATTGCACGGTGGAAATTGGATTAGGAATGATGATTGATGTATTATATGGAGTTCTGATGTACAAGCTATATGGTGATGTTGGAATTCAGACTGATTGTCTTACTGTTGGGTGATTTTGAACTATTGCATTAAGGGCAACGTCATAAATGCCATGGGTTAAGTGGTGAAGTGCGTTAGAATACATTTTAGCAAAATGATTTATATTTTAAAGAATCAGCGGACAGCTAGGAAAGACCATTTTCTTAATTGGGTATTTGAGATGGATGTCAGTGCGGAGGTTGCTATCATTGATCCCATCCCGGTATGGAGGGAATTTTTGAATGCGTTTCTTAATGGTGCATGTATTATGCAGGTTGTGGTTAGGGCGTATTGATTGTGTCATGTCACCAGGATGGTGTGTTTGGTCAAAGGAGATCGTGATGATCATTAATGAATATAGACAGATTTGATTTCAGCATGTTTGATGGATAAATATCGAGATTTCGGTTTAAAATTTTATTATGGTAATTGCTAGAGGATAAATGGCCTCATGAATGGGTGACCTGAGGAATGAATATGGTTTATCGAGTGTTTTATTTACCATTGGCAATATATGAAAGTGTTGGAATAAGTCTCTAGCTAATAAAAGGGTTTTCCATCGACATCTGGTTATCGTGGGCAGCTGTTGGGAATGGAAGTTATTGCTGCATGTGTTTGAGTTATGCGGTATAATATATGAATTCACCCGAGGTTGCAGGTATGGATTATTATAGCTGATTCGAGTTTATTCTGAGTAAAAATGTGAGGTTCTGATCTTGTGTAAGATTACAAAGGGTGAAATGTAGTTCTATAGTTTATGGATCGGATGGATTGAGTAATTTCAGCTAAGTTGTGTTGTCGGACCTATATGAGATAGGGTGACGTGGGATCACCGCGGGTTATATGCGAGGTAAAGTTATTCAACTATTGGTGAATTTCTAGAACAACTCTAGGTCCGCTCGAGGACGAGCGTTTGTTTAAGTTGGGGAGAATGTGACGACCCGACCCGTCGTCTCAGGTGTAACCGCCCCGTGTTCCCCACTTTGTGTTGCCGTATGTTTCATTATCCGTTTTGGGTGCGTTAGAATTAAATTGGAGTAATTTTGTTAAGAAATGAGAAACTTAGTCTCTTTTAAGAAGACTTAAGTTGGGAAGTCAACCTAGAGTTGACTATTGAGATAGAGTGCTCGGAATCGGATTCTGATGATTCGACTAGTTTCGGGGGATCATTTATGACTTAGGAGAGCAATCAGAACTGAATTCGGAGGTTCGGTGTAGAATTAAGCTTGAATTGGCAAAGTTAGTATTTTGGCGAATTCCGGTTGATAGGTGAAATTTTGATCCGACGGTCGGAATGAAATTCCGAAATTTTCTGTAGCTCTGTTATGTCATTTTGGACTTGTGTGCAAAATTTGAAGTCAATCGGACTTGATTTGATAGGTTTCGGCATCGAAAATAAAAGTTGGAAGTTCTAAAGTTCATAAAGCTTGGATTGGAGGTTGATTCATGATTTTAGCATTGTTTGTTGTGATTTGAGGCCTCGAGCAAGTCCGCAATATATTATGAGACTTGTTAGTATACTTTGTTGGGATCCCATGAGGCTCGGATAAATTTTGGAACAGTTTTTGGAAGCTTTTTGGCGTTTTGAGCATAAATGTAATGATCCAAAGATCTATTTTTAGTTCTAGAGATTCAAATTTGATTTCGAGACTTCGAGAATTTAGATAATGAATTATAGGACTGATCTGGAAAGTTTGGTCTAATTTCATCAAGTCGCGATTGGGTTTTTGACGCGAAATGTGAATTAATTGTTTAACGAGCAAAATTGATGTTGCACTGAGTAAATGAGATGCAAATTCAGTTTTGTTTGAACCACTGGATCCGTATCAAAATTACGGAGTCATAGGAAAAAGAATCGTCGAATTCCGAGTTCGTATGATTGAGTTATAGCATTTTTAGTGAAATAAAAAGCTGCTGCAATTTTCTGGGGCAAATCTGTTATTTTCGCTTCTCCGATGAATAGTACCCGCAGAAGCGAGTGAACAGTGATTTCCGCTTCTGCGATGAACGGTACCGCAAAAGCGATGAACAGTGAAATCGCACCTGCGGTGAACAGTAACCGCAGATGAGAAAATCACTGGACATTTAATTTGGGGCAGTCCGAGATGTTTCTTCATTTTTGGAGCTATGGAGCTCGGATTGAAGCGATTTTCGAAGCGATTTTCACCATATGGATGGGGGTAAGTGTTCTATATCCAAAAGTGATTATATTTAATGATTCCATGGTTATTTTCATCAAGTATTAGTGAATCAAATAGAAGAAGTCGGAGAAAATTTATAAACTTTTCAAAAACGAAAATTTAGGATTTCAAGGGTCATTTGTGGTCCGATTTGGGAGTTCTTGGTATGTACGGACTCGTGGAGAGACGAGGATTCCGAAAATATAAATTTCATAATTTTTTTGAGATGTGGGCCCGGGGCTCGGGTTTTGCCAATTTCGTGATTTTTAGTATTTTTCGAGTTCTTTCGATTGGGTTATGTCCCATTAGCATATTGTGATATATTTGCCCTGACTTCTATTAGATTTGACGCGCGTGAAGGCCGTTTAGAGGGGAAAAGGCGTCGCGGGCAAGAGAATTCACCGGTTTGAGGTGGGTAATACTTGTAAATGATATCCCGAGGGTTAGTAAACCCCGGACATGCACATCTTAGTGCTGTGTTGAGGTGACTTGCACGCCGGATAACAGGCGTGGGGTAGAGCACCATTGGGGATTGTGACTTGGTCCGTCCCGCGTAACAAATAATAACACCTAATTATTTGAAATAAAATTGACGCCTCAATAAAGATATTAATTATCATGAATTGGACTAATTATCGTGTTTGGGCTTCGTGCCGATTATTTGAATCCTTCAGGGATTGGTATCATTGTCTTGATAACACAGTGCATATTTTTATCTAAATTTAAGGTTTTAAATGGTATTTTGCTATTCAGCATTTTTATAAAGTTATGAAAAACTTGCACAAGATCTTAATGACATTTTTAGCTGTGAGTTAATATGATACTGTTGCCCGAAGGGCTTTCTTGATTATTTGTTAGACTGATTGGGGCCGAGGGCCATATGTTAGGGCATGACGATTTATGTGAGCATATGCATACACATGCATGGATCGGATTGCACGCCGCAGTGGTATATGGATCGGGCTGCGCGCAGCAGGTGTGATATTGATATTGCGCTTGGGCTGTAGGAGCCCCTCCGGAGTCTGAACCCCCACAGTGAGCGCGGGCGCCTTTGCATGGATCGGGCTACACGCCGTAGCGGTCATATGCATTGCATGGCATACATACATTGGTTTACGTGTACTACGTGTCATAACATTTAGCACTCATATATTACTGGCACACATGCATTATTTGCCTTATTGACCAGATCTCCTGGTGGAAATTGTTAAGGAGTGCTGAGCCCAAGGGGCTGATTTGAGTGCAGACTTGCACTGCTTGAGATTGTACCCAGGTATTGGTATGTTATCATGAAAGAAAGAAAGCTAAAAAATCGAGATTTCTAAATAATCTACTCACATATGTTGGAAAGGAATAAAAAGATAGTTCTGTATTGTGTAGCATGAGATAGTGCCTTGCGTGGTTTTCTATCCTTGCTGAGTTGGAAGTACTCACACCCGACTCCCTGCACCTTGTGTGCAGATCCAAGTACATCATAGCAGAGCTGATTCTATAGCTGGCTCGGGAGTGCTTTTGGACAGTCGAGGTAGCTGCCAGCGTTCGCAGGACCTGACTTTTCAGCTTACTTTTATTCATGTTGATATCTATTTCTGCACTTGAGCACCGCCGTAGGCACTATCACACTTTGTATACTCTATAGAGGCTCATGACTCGTGACCCCTGGTCCTTGGGGAGTTGTTATTGTTTTTGGGATGTGATCCTTGTACTTGGTTATTCCATTACTATTGTTCTAATTTGTTTATGCCTAAAATGGTTTAAGTGAGCTAATAGCTCTGTGCTTCTGTTGATTGGTCGGGCTGGCCTAGCCATGTGTTGGGTACCATCACGACCGGGTTTGGGGTCGTGACAGATTGGAAATGAGGTATATAGCCTTTTTGAAGGAAACTTGAATAAGGAAAGTCAACCTGGAGTTGACTATTTTGTTAGAGGGCTCAGAATCGGATTCTGATGATTCGGATAGTTCCGGGAGGTGATTTGTGACTTAGGGGAGCGATCGGAATTGAATTTGGAGGTCCGGTGTAGAAATAGGCTTGAATTGGCTAAGGTTGAATTTTGGCGAAATCCGAACGGTAGGTGAGATTTTGATCCAGGGGTCGGAATGGAATTCCGACAATTCCTGGAGCTTCGTTATGTGATTTTGGATATGTCTGCAAAATTTCAGGTCATTCGGACGTCGTTTGGTTGGGGTTTTGATAGAATGTGTAATTCGGAAGTTTTGAAGAAACTTAGGCTTGAATTCGTGTGTAATTGGTGATTTTGATGTTTAGGATGGTGTTTTTATGATTGGAACAACTTCGTATCGTGTTTTGGGGTATGTTGGTCATTTTCGTTGGGGTCTCGGGGGCCTCAGGGTGAATCCGGACCATCATCCGGCAATTGGAAGCAAGAAATGATCTGCTATAAATTGCAGATCACTGGGCAAAATTTTAGCCTTCGCGTTCGCGAGGGCTATGCTGCGTTCGCGTAGGCTGGGGCTGGGTGACCATCGTGTTCGTGAGGGATGGTAACGCGTTCGCGTATGAGGGAGCTGGAACGCATCGCGTTCGCGTGTATTAAGGTCGCGATCGCGTAAGAGGAAAAGGCAGGGCATCGCGTTCGCGTGGACTGGGACGCGTTCGCGTAGAGTAAAAGTCCGGAGGCTGGGAAGTTGACCTTCGCGGACGCGTGACTTCACGTCGCGTTCGTGATGAAGGACTAGAATAAGGCATCACGTTCGCGTGAGAGGCATCGCGAACGCGATGAAGAAATTTGACTGGCAGTGAGTTTAATTACAGAACAGAACCAGTCGCGGGTTTCATACCCCAAAACGCCATTTTTGAGTTCTAGAGAGAGAAACTCACCGGAATTGCTGGGAATTCATCGGGGATTCGTCGGAGGTAAGTTTTGTGGCTTAATTACATCATTTTAACATGAAATCCTTGGTTAAATTTCTGTAAATGGAAGATTAAAGGTGGGTTTGAGTCCTAGGCCTAAATTGAAGAAAAATACTGATTTGAGTGGGCAAATGGAGTCCAATTTTGGTAAATTTTATATGCCTAGACTCGTATTGAGATGAGGGTTCCGAATATGTCACTTTCGTGATTTTTCGAGAAGCGTATCAAAAGTCGGGTTTTGAGAACTTTGGGAATTTTGATGTAAATTGAGTTGTTTTGATTAGGTGTCGTCCCATTGGCCTAATTTGTTTTATTTCTACTGTATTTGATCAGATTCTACGCGTGCGAAGCTTGATTCTCGTGGCAAGGGCATTGCGGAGTAGTCGTCGCGCTGTATTGAGGTGAGTAATAGATGTGGGTGATGACCAGCGGGTTCGAAACCCCGGTATACCACTTTGTGACGCTGCATAGCAGCGAGACACGTACTCTCATATGAGTGCGGGGTCGATTGTGATTGGGGACTATGGCTTAGTCCGACTTGTTAGCACTGTGTTATGACATTGGCTATTCTTGAGTCGTCGACCTCCTTCTCGGATGGTTGCGTACTATATATTGTGATATTGGCCACTCCTGAGCCGAGGAACCCCCTTCTTGGGAGGTTGAGTATACTTGTGGGCCGTGAGCCAGTTATTGGATCCCACGAGGATCGTTATCATTGTCTTATCATATTGACATGTTAGTTACTACATGTCCGTAGCTATCTCTGTTATCATGCTATTTCCAATCTCTGGAACTTGATATTACTGTTTTCAACTGAAAAATGATAAAAGATGTTTTCAAAACTACTTTTGAGCCTGCGAGGCTGTATTTGCATATTAGCTGACTGGTAGTGGATCGGGCTGCACGCCGCAGCGGTACATATATTGGAGCGGACTGCACGCCGCAGTGATATTGTGCTTGGGCTGTAGGAGCCCCTCCGGAGTCTGAACCCTTACAGTGAGCACGGGTACCCAAATTGGGTCGGGCTACGTGCCGTAGCGGTCATATCATGCATTGCATTGCAATTAGCTACATCTGCTAGCTGTTATACTGTTTTGCTGGTACTTGTTGGTACAGGTACAGTTGATATTAATTCTGTGACAGGGTATTTGACTACAGCTTTACATAGTGCTTTATTGCGGATTTCTTATCTCGCTGTCTTACCCTTGTTTATTACCACTGAGTCTGGCAGTACTCATTTTACTCCCTGCACCTTGTGTGCAGATCCAGGTACCTCTCAGCAGTGATCCAGTAGCTGTGCGAGGCGACATCTGTGGGATATACGAGGTAGCTGCAGAGTCCGCAGGACCCGATATTCCTTTTTACTGTCTTTGACTCTGTATTGATGTTTCTTTTCGTACTTGGTATCTTGTAAACTATTATACACTTTTGTTCATTAGAGGCTCATAACTCTTGACCCTTCGGTGTATTATGGGATATGTATCGTTGTTGCTTCGTGATTTAATATGATTAAATGGGCTAAAGAGAGCTTCTAGCTCCGTTGTTGTTATTGATTGGTCAGGCTGGCTTAGCAATGTGCTGGGCGCCATCACGACCGGATTTGGGGTCGTGACATTCAAGCATAGTTTATCTTTCTAAGTACATAAAAGATTAATATCTTGTAATTATCTGTGTGACGACCCGGCCCGTCGTCACAGGAATTACCACCCCGTTATGTTGAAATTGTATGTTTTATGCTTTTATACCAGTGTTAAAGTCTATCGGGTGAGTTAGGAGTGATTTGGATTGGAAATGAGGCATATAGCCTTTGTGAAGGAAACTTGAATAAGGAAAGTCAACCTGGAGTTGACTATTTGGTTCGAGGGCTCGAAATCGGATTTTGATGATTCGGTTAGTTCGGGAGGTGATTTGTGACTTAGGGGAGCGATCGGAATTGAATTTGGAGGCCCGGTGTAGAAATAGGCTTGAATTGGCTAAGGTTGAATTTTGGCGGAATCCGAACGGTAGGTGAGATTTTGATCCGGGGGTCGGAATGGAATTCCGACAGTTGCAGTAGCTCCGTTAGGTGATTTTGGATGTGCCTGCAAAATTTCAGGTCATTCGGACGTCGTTTGGTCGGGTTTTTGATGGAATGTGCAATTCGGAAGTTTTGAAGGAATTTAGGCTTGAATTCGTGTGTAATTGGTGATTTTAATGTTTAGGATGGTGTTTTTATGATTGGAACAAGTTCGTATCGTGTTTTGGGGTATGTTGGTGGTTTTCGTTGGGGTCCGGGGGCCTCGGGGTGTTTTCGGATGGTTAAACGGGAGAAAATGTGGAAAAGTTTTGACTCTGGTTCTGTTGTTTTCGCTCCTGCGGAAATGGGGGCGCAGGAGCGAGTCCGCAGGAGCGGACGAGGGGGCGCAGGAGCGCTTGGCATCGCAGAAGCGGAACCTTTTCCGCTGAAGCGGCGTTGCTGGTGCGAGTGGGTGACCGCAGAAGCGGACTTGATGAGTAAGGGGAAAGTCCGCAGAAGCGGATTCTTGACCGCATAGGCGAGTCCGCAGGAGCGGACTCTGGAGCGCAAAGGCGGAAAGGACCGCAGGGGCGGAAGAAATTCCGCAGAAGGGGACGCGCAGGGGCGGCTCATGGATCGCAGGAGCGGAATTGGCCAAATAGGCCTGGGTTCGCAGAAGCGACCAATTGGTCGCAGAAGCGGTTCCGCAGGGGCGGAAAATGGTCCGCATAAGCGAAAATCGCAGTGAATTAATTGTATCAGAAGTTAGAAAATTTCAGAAACATTTCACACATTTGGGTCTCGGCTTTAGAGGCGATTTGGGCGATTTTGAAGAGAAACTCAAGGGAAATCATCAGGTAATCAACTATGGACTTAAACTATGATTAGTATTGCTAATATTATGCCATTATATCATGAAAATGGAGGAATTTGGGGTAATTTATGGAGGATTTAGCCCTAGGCTTGAACTTTAGAAAATCAAGGTTTTGAATGGGCAAATGGAGTCCGAATTTGGTGAAATTGATATGCTTAGACTCGTATTGAGATGAAGGTTCCGAATATGTGACTTTTGTAATTTTTCGACAAGCGTACCGAAAGTCGGGTTTTGACAACTTTGGGAATTTTGATGTAAATTGAGTTGTATTGATTGGGTGTCGTCCCATTGGCCTAATTTGTTGTATTTCTACTGTATTTGATCGGATTCTACGCGTGCGGAGCTTGATTCTCGTGGCAAGGGCATTGCGGAGTAGTCGTCGCGCCGTATTGAGGTGAGTAATAGATGTGGGTGATGACCAGCGGGTTCGAAACCCCGGTATACCACTTTGTGACGCTGTATAGCGGCGAGACACGTACTCTCTTGTGAGTACGGGGTCGATTGTGATTGGGGACTATGGCTTAATCCGACTTGTTGATACTGTATTATGCTATTAGGCTATTCTTGAGCCGTCGAACCTCCTTCTCGGATGGTTGCATATTATATATTGTGATAATGGCCACTCTTGAGCCGAGGAACCCCTTCTTGGGCGGTTGAGTATACATGTGGGCCGTGAGCCAGTTATTGGATCCCGCGAGGATCGTTATCATTGTCTTATCATATTGACATGCTAGTTACTACCAGTCCGTAGCTATTTATATATCATGCTATTTCCAATCTCTGGAACTTGGTATTACTGTTTTCCAACTGAAAAATGATAAAAAGGGTTTTCAAACTACGTTTGAGCCTGCGAGGCTGTATTAGCATATTAGCTGACTAGTAGTGGATCGGGCTGCACGCCGCAACGGTATATATGTTGGATCGGACTGCACGCCGCGGTGATATTGTGCTTGGGTTGTAGGAGCCCCTCCGGAGTCTGAACCCCCAAAGTGAGCACGGGTACCCAAATTGGATCGGGCTACGCGCCGTAGCGGTCATATCATGCATTGCATTGCATTTAGCTACATCTGCTAGCTGTTATACTGTTTTGCTGGTACTTGTTGGTACAGGTACAGTCGATATTGATTATGTGACAGGGTATTTGATTACAGCTTTACATAGTGCTTTATTGCGGATTTCTTATCTGCGCTGTCTTACCCTTGTTTATTACCACTGAGTCTGGCAGTACTCATTTTACACCCTGCACCTTGTGTGCAGATCCAGGTACCTCTCAGCAGTGATCCAGTAGCTGTGCGAGGCCACATTTGTGGATATTCGAGGTAGCTGCAGAGTCCGCAGGACCCGATATTCCTTCTTACTGTCTCTTGATTTTGAATTGACTTTTCTTTCCGCACTTGGTATCTTGTAAACCTTTATACGCTCATGTTCAGTAGAGGCTCATGACTCTTGACCCTTTGGTCTATGGGAGTTGATGTATTATGGGACTTGGTTCCCCGTTTTCGTTCTATGTATCGCTGTTGCTTCGTGAATTAATATGCTTAAATGGGCTAAAGAGAGCTTCTAGCTCCGTTGTTGATATTGATTGGTCAGGCTGGCTTAGCAATGTGCTGGGCGCCATCACGACCGGATTTGGGGTCGTGACAAGTTGGTATCAAAGCCTAGGTTTACTAGGCCTCATGAGTCTTGAGCCGGTTAGTAGAGTCTCGTGGATCGGTACGGGAACGCCTGTACTTATCCTCGGGAGGCTGCGAACCTTTAGGAAACACTTCACCTTTCTTGAACTCTGTCGTGCGATCTTGTTGTTCTGAGAACTAAACTTCTATATTCTATTCTCTCGCAGATGGCGAGAACGCGAGCATCGGGACGAGGTGGACGACCTCCATTGCCACCCGTTAGAGGCCGTGGGCGCGGTCGTGCTAGAGGTAGAGGTAGGGCGGGCGAGGCAGTGCCAGCCGACCCGCCCGTTGTACCGGTTCAGGAGCGGCCCCCGGTGGTTGATGCTCCAGCGGCCCCGGTTCGGGGCCGGACTATATCTATTGCTATTCCCGGTCTTCGGGAGACTCTCGCTCGGATATTATCGGTGTGTTCCGGTTTGGCTCGGGTAGTTTCGGCTACCGCTACTGTAGCGACATCTCGGTCGGGGGGTGGTCAGCAGACCCTGCGGCTCGCACACCTGACCCGGTTGTTCGGGGACTTCGGACGCCGGAGGTGGTCCCCGCTCGGTGGTTGCACCGGTTATTCCTCCCGCTACACTAGCTCCGGCTCCCGAGCATATGGTTCGAGGTTATGCCCGATGACGAGCGAGCGTCGTCTCGAGAGATTTGGCGAGACTTCGGCCACCCCATTTCGGTGGCGTTGAGGGCGAGGATGCCTAGGGTTTCTTGGACAAGTGTCGAGAGGATGTTGCGGACGGCTGGTATTCTTGAGTCCGGCGGAGTTTCATTTACTACCTTTCAGTTCACCGGTCCCGCATTTGATTGGTGGGAAGAGTTTGAGAGGCGTAGGCCTGCAGGAGCAGCACCTCTCACATGGCAGCAGTTCTCTACTCTCTTTCTAGAGAAATATGTACCTCGGTCTCGTCGCGAGGAGCTACGTCGCCGGTTCGAGTGGTTGATTCAGGGCGACATGTCTGTGACCCAGTATGAGCTCGGATTCACACGGTTGGCTAGGCATGCCACATGGATGATCCCTAATGATAGGGAGAGGATCGGGAGGTTCATTGATGGCCTCAACTACTCTATCCGCATTCTTATGACCGGAGAAAGAGTTTTGTCATCATCATTTGAGGAGGTTGTTGATATGGCACGCTCCATTGAGGCGGATCGTCACCGAGAGAGAGGAGCGAGGAGGCCATGAGTCCTCGTGGTTCGGCGGTTTCGGTGGTGCTCCATCTAGAGGGCATTCCTAGCGGAGCGAGAGGTCGCTCATCTAGACCTTCTCATTCGGGCCGCCCGGAGCAAGAGCGGAGGTTCGCATGGTCGTGGTCGATAGGGGTTTCGGCAGGGTCAATCATCGCTTAGTGCCCTTCCGGCCCAGAGGTTCGGCACCTACTTCTTCGGCCCGGGGTTCTTCTCTGCGGCGAGGGGTTCCCTTCGGTCCCCTTCTCCGGCACCAGGTGCATGTTATGAGTGTGGTGAGTTTGGCCACATGAGGAGACGAGTGCCCTCGACTCCGTAGGGACAGGACTCAGCAGAGGGACCAGCCCTCATCTTCAGCACCATCTCAGCCTAGTAGAGGTGGAGGTCAGTCTTCTCGTGGTCGCCCCAGGGGCGAGGAGAGATCTGGTGGAGGCCAGGCACGGTTCTATGCACTTCCTGACGGGCGTGATGCAGTTGCCTCCGATGCTGTGATTACAGGTATCATTTCTGTCTGTCACAGAGATGCCTCTGTTCTATTTGATCCAGGGTCCACATATTCTTACGTGTCCTCTTATTTTGCACATCACTTTGGTGCGACTCGTAGTAGTCTTGATTTGCATGTTCATGTATCCACCCCCGTGGGTGATACGATCGTTGTGGGTCATGTCTATAGATCGTGTGTTATATCTATTGGGGGTCTGGAGACCCAGGCAGATTTGTTATTGTTGGGCATGGTGGACTTTGATGTTATATTGGTTATGGACTTGTTGTCTCCATACCACGCTATATTGGACTGTCATGCTAAGACAGTTACGTTGGCCATTCCTGGTATTTCTCGGATCGAGTGGCGGGGTTCGACCGATTTCGTCCCTAGCCGTGTCATTTCGTTCTTAAAAGCTCAGAAGATGGTCGAAAAAGGGTGTTTATCATACTTGGCTTTTGTGAGAGATGTGGGAGGTGAGTCTCCTAGCATTGATTCTGTACCTGTGGTGAGGGACTTTCCAGATGTATTCCCCTCAGACCTGTCGGGCATGCCGCCGGACAGGGATATTGATTTTGGCATTGACTTGGTGCCGGGCACTCGGCCTATATCCATTCCTCCTTATCGGATGGCACCAGCTGAGTTGAAAGAACTGAAAGAGCAGCTTCAGAAGCTTCTGGATAAGGGTTTCATCCGCCCTAGTGTGTCCCTGTGGGGTGCGCCGGTGATATTTGTTAAAAAGAAAGATGGTTCCATGCGAATGTGTATTGGTTATAGGCAATTGAACAAAGTGACAGAGTGAAGAACAAGTACCCTCTACCGCGCATAGATGATTTGTTTGATCGGTTACGGGGTGCGAGGGTGTTTTCTAAGATCGATCTTCGTTCGGGCTATCATCGGGCTGAAGATCGGGGACTCGGATATTATGAAGATCGCATTCGGGACCCGATATGGTCATTATGAGTTTCCGGTGATGTCGTTTGGGTCGACCAATGACCCGGCAGCATTTATGCATCCGATGAACAGTGTGTTCAGGCCTCATTTGGATTCATTTGTGATTGTGTTCATTGATGACATTCTAGTCTACTCCCGTAGTCGGGAGGAGCATGCTCAGCATTTGAGTATTGTGTTGGAGAGATTGAGGGAGGAGAAGCTATATGCTAAATTCTCCAAGTGCGAGTTTTGGCTCTAGTCCGTAGCATTTATGGTACATGTGGTGTCTCGTGATGGTATTCGGGTTGATCGAGAAAAGATAGAGGCGGTGCGAGTTGGCCTAGACCGACCTCGGCTATAGAGATCGGGAGTTTTCTTGTCTTGGCGGGGTATTATCGCCGGTTTGTTCAGAGGGATTTGCATCCATTGCTTCTTCATTGACTAAATTGACCCGGAAGGGTGCACCATTCGTGTGGTCGGATGAGTGCGAGGAGAGCTTTCAGAAGCTCAAGACAGCTTTGACCACAGCTCCAGTGTTAGTATTGCCATCAGCTTCAGGTTCATATACTGTTTACCTGTGATGCCTCGAGAGTGGGGATAGGTTGTGTGTTGATGCAGGAAGGTAAGGTAATTGCTTATGCTTCTCGGCAGTTGAAGCCACATGAGAAGAACTATCCTGTTCATGATTTGGAGCTAGCCGCCATTGTTCATGCATTGAAGATTTGGAGGCACTATTTGTACGGTGTGTCTTGTGAGGTGTATACCGACCATCGTAGTCTCCGGCACTTGTTCAAACAGAAAGACCTTAATTTGAGACAGCGGAGATGGCTTGAGTTGCTGAAGGATTATGACATTACTATATTATATCATCCGGG
>JASVEL010011705.1:0-216080 GCA_032618575.1 Nicotiana noctiflora | reverse complement strand
TGTCTCTGTATATTGTGCACGTTTGACGGTTGGCCATATCGGTATAGGGACGTGGTTGGTCAAATTCGACCCCACACAATTAGTCCCTCCGTTCGCGGGGGTCGCAGCGAGGTGCGTCTTCGATGAACGGAATCAGTGTCCTCGTTCAGGGACAATTTTACTTACCCAAAAGTCGTGATGTGACAGGTAAAGGCAACACTTAACTGTCAGATCGTCGAAACGTAACACCTTCCCTTGGTGTATGCCAGCACTCGCATACGTCATCATTAGGCATATTCCCGGGGTAGCATAATAGGTACTATGGCGCTTTTAGTTTCCCGCACTGGTTTGAAACTTGTCTCTTCGATTTTGGCGACGCCCAACCCTATAAATAGGGGACGGGTTTAACTTGATGCAAACTTTGATTATATGTAAGGACGTTCCATTCTCTTCAAGAAACATCTCCATACTCCGGCACCTCTCCGTCGGTCGGAAATTCCCTTCTTCTCCATTGTGTTGCGGGCCGATGACCGACCTAGTTGTGGGTTCTGGCGTAGGTATTTCTACATAAGAACTGAGCACTTGGTCTCCAACCCTGTCGGGTTCCCAGAGAAGTGGAATTCTAAGCGTGAGTATTATCATTCGTCGAATTCCTTGTCACTCGTGATTGGTGGTTCTAACTTTTTTATTGCAGCCATGGATCATCCGCCCCAGCTCGTCCCGATATCAGGTAGTGGGTCGCAGACTTGTTACCCTATGCGGAAGAGGCTCGCACGTGGCCTGCCTTCAAACAGCATTATGGCCCCGTGGCCTCTTCAGGTATATTTTTGACTTTGTTTAGCAGGTTTTGCAAGTTTTACCGATCGGTCTATCTTCATTGTCACGACCCCAATCTCGGTCGTGATGGCGCCCAACACACCTGCTAGGCAAGCCGGACCATTTACACTCTCATCCCGAGCATGAAGCTCAAATCAATTACCTGAATATTATTATCGACAATAAAGCTAAACTGAATAACCACCCAAAGATCTAGGGTCACGAGTCTAGAGCCTCTAAACATAATCGGATAAAAATATCTAAACCAAATACTCAAGTATGAATAATGTGTATACAAAGGAAAAGTGGAATAAGAAGAGATGCCAGGTCCTGCGAACGCTAGCAGCTACCTCAGCAACTCGGATAAATACTGATAAAGGCGGGTGCTCGTCTATCCCTCGCTGTGCACGAATACGCACGCAAAGGTGCGAGGGAGTAGGGGTGAGTACTAAGTACTCGGTGAGTAATAAATATATAAAAGCGACTGAAAGTAGGAAATCCACAGAATACCACGATATGAAGCTAAACTACGGTCCGAATCTCCTACGAACTAGCATCAACAATACAATATAGCTACCACATAATAATTTAACAAATAAAGATGCGATGCGATGCACATAACCTCTACGACATGTGGCCGGATCCATTTAACGTCGACGGCGCTCACGCTGGGGGTGTGTACGGACTCGGAGGGGCTCACTGCGACCCGAGCGCAAATACGTGCTGCGGCGTGCGGCCGATCCTCGTATCATAATAACGCGCTGCGGCGTGCGGCCCGGTCCGTCCTCGGTCCGCGACAATCGTATAAGTCACGCAACGTGACTCGATTATTATTATTTCCGGGGTTCCGGTTCATAAATTATGAAAATACTTTAACTTTTATTTAATTTTTCCAAAACATGTGACTTAGCAATTCAATACGGTGATTTCCAAACCAGGACTGAGATCAGTGATTAAGCAAGTATAGCTATCACATATATAACTATCCCCTTGAGATACTATAGGTCCGCACAAGCCCCAAACACGGCTTACAGCCCACAATTATATCAAACACAGTGTTTTTCAACCACTAATATCATATTATACTCATTCAGGATGGACTAAGTCTCAATCCCCAGTCACAATCAATCCTGCACCTGCCACGGGGTGCGAGCCACGTCCTACTAGCGTCACAATGTGCTAAGCCGGGGTTTCGAACCCTCAGGCTACCATATACATAAACTACTCACCTCTAGCCGGTCGTAGACTCGTCCGCAATGCCCTTTCCTTTGGAATTCGCTGCCTCACATGTAGAATCTATTCAAACTACAATAATTGTGTCAAATACGGGTCAAAGAATCATAACTCATTTCAATTTACATGAAATTCGCATAAATACACTAAGTTGGTAAAACCTGACCCCGGGCCCACTGCTCGGAAAATTCCGAAATTAGTACCAACGCGATCCTCGTCTCGCCACGAGTCCGTGCATATAAAATTTATCGAAACCGGAGTTCGATTGGCCCTTCAAAACCCAAATTTTCGTTTTCAATTTCTAGGCCACAATCCTTCACAATTTCTACCCAAATTCATGAAGATTGATGTTAATTCTACCATAAAATTATGTTTTTTAGTCAAGAATCTTACCTCCGATGTTTACCCGGTGAAATCCCCTCTTGAAGCTCTCCAAAATCATCCAAACGAAATGAAATCAATGAAAGAAATTATCCAATTTCGTGTAATAAAGAATCTGTTTGTGCTTCGTCGGGTTGTACCCTGCTGCGCTGTACAAGTGGTACATCCTATTGCTCCAGCAGTCATTTTCCATCGATCATAACTTCTAGTACAGATGTCCAAATTATGAGTTATTTAGCTTTCTAGAAACTAGACACGATGTTCTACAACTTTCATGTTTTGCACCTTTTGTGATTCCTTATAGATTACAAGATATCAGCTCTCAAAGTAGTCAAAAATTGCTGAAAATCTGCTGCAATTAGTGCAGCAATCAGCTGCTCACTTTGGCTCTAAATGGTCCGTTTGGACCCCCGAATTCATCCCGAGGCCCCCGGGCCCCCAACAAAAACCACCAACATACTCCATAACATGATGAAAACTTGTTCCAATCATAAAAACACGCCCTTAAACACGGAAAACATCGAATCCAAGCAAATTCAAGCCTAAGTTTTCATTTAAACTTCCGCAACCAACATTCGATCAAAAACCCGACCAAACAACCTCCGAATGACCTGAAATTTTGCAGGCACATCCAAAATCACCTAACGGAGCTACTGCATTTGTCGGAATTCCATTCCGACTCCCGTATCAAAATCTCACCTATCGATCGGATTCCGCCAAAATTCCAACTTTGCCAAAATAGGTTAACTTCTTCACCGGACCTCCAAAATTACTTCCGATTGCGCTCCTAAGTCTTAAATAATTCACCGAAACTAACCGAATCATCGAAATTCAGTTCCGATCCATCGAACTCATAAGTCAATGTTGGGTTGACTTTTCCAACTTAAGCTTTCCTTAAAGAGATTAATTGTTCCATTTCCTACCAAAATCAATCCGAATGGACTCAAGATTTGCACACAAGTCACACTCGACATTACGGACTTGCACGAACTTTCGAAATTGCATTCCGACCCCGATATCAAAATTATCACTTCCGGTCGAATTTTCTCATAAACCTTCAAATTCATATATTTTGCCAAATGACTTCAAAATGACCTCCGGACACCCGAATTCACTTCCGATCGCGTTCCCAACTCCAAAATCACCATATGGATCTATTCGCAGACTCGGAATCCCAAACGGACATCTATAACTCTAAAATGCCTTCCAAAATTTATGAAATCCTTCTAAAATACTAACTTCCATCATATACGTTGAAATGCTCACGGGTTATCAAAAACCAAATCCGGACATACATCCTAGTTTAAAATCATCATATGAGCATGTTGGAACTTTTAGATCCCAATTCCGAGGTCATTTACTCAAAATTCCAATCGTAGTTTAGTTCTTCAACTTTAAGCTTTCAAAATGAGAATTTCCATTTAGATTTGACTCCAAACTTCCTGAATTTGAATTCTGACCATACACACAAGTCAATATACCTGTGATGAAGCTGTTCATGGCATCAATCTGCTGAATGACGCGCCATAGCTCAAAATGACTGGTCGGGTCGTTACATTCATGGTTACAGGGCAAGGTTCTCCTAGGAAGAGGGCGGCGGTCCCTATTCCCACTCGGTCCAACGTTGCCTCGAATACTCGTGAGATATTATGTGAGTCTATCCGAGGAGGCATCTCTATAGCTCCTTTGCAGGGAGTTGCATCTGTGGGGGCAGTTGTGAGGGAGTCGACGTCGTGGGTACCAGCTCTGCAGCCATCAAATGAGTCTCATGAGGGCGAATAATCGTTGGAGAGAAAAAAGAATAGACCGGTGACGGGCAAGGGGTGGCTACAGAAGCCAAAGGAAGTGGTGCGTCCCAACAAGCGCCTAGACCTGTATTTATGGCCGATGCCATCCTATCTGGGAGGTCGAACCATCAGAGGAGTGCCGCTGCTGGTACCAGCTCAGCACGTACTGCTAGGGAGGGGGGTTCAATGACCAGCATCGATGGAGCTGGCACGGGAGTTGAGGAATCAGATTCAGAAATTGCCCAGGAGGATGTGGAGGAGATTGTAAAGGGCCTCACACATGTGGAGATGACAACGGACGGTTCCGACCATCGAATTGTGATTCCTGGGGCTTACAATTTGTTGATGAATAGCAAACATGCCGCATCAACCCTTGATTTGTTATGCGCTGCCCCCGAGAGCGACACGTTCAGAGCTATAACCGATGCAGAATATCATGAAGGGTCGCCGGCATGGCCTTACAAGTAACCCTATTGTCTTTTGCGTGTTGTAAGGTTGGCTTGATGCATGTTGATTTCTATTTTTTCTTTCAGACCCTAGTTTTGGAGGTGGAGAGGAGACACCGTGAGCAAAAAAAAGTAACCATCTTTGACAAAATGGCAAAAAGGTATCGGCGGTACCTCTCTAAGCATTGAGCGCGGTGGATCTTTTCCAGTAAGACCCTGAGTTTCGGGTGTTTCGTGAGGGGCTTGAGCAGAGGGAGGCCCAGTTAGAATGTAGGGGGGGCTAAATTGGAGAAGATGGACAATGAGCTAGTGAGGGTCGTGGCCCATAATAGCGAATTGGAGGCACTCCTCAAGGAAAAAGATAATGAGATCGAGCTCAGTCGGGGGGTAGCGGCGGAGAATATTAATCTCCAGCGTAGGATAACGAAGTTGACCACTGAGCTTGAAGCCAGCATGGCAGAAATTAATATTATCAGGCAGGTTGCTCCCCCAAGGTCTGAGGACGTGGTCCGACCTTCATAGCTCTCCCCATCCCGTCCCATGTCTGATCGGAGTATGCACCGCAACGCGTACGAGATGTGGATTTTTGCGGAGGCCAAACTTGACGTATATTGAGAGCTTCTCGTCGAGGGTCGAGCGACAGAGAAGGAAATCCAGGTAAGACAACGCGAGACTCGTACCGCCCGTGAAGTATGCGGATACTATTCCAACTCCCCCGATTGGGAAGGTTGCACTTTTGAGGATGTCGATCGGCTAGACTCGAATTCCTGGTATAATGATGTTTATCACCCAGGGTACGAGGGAAGGATGACGAGAAGCCCTGAATTTGTACATGTTTTATTATGTATATATTTTTTTGGAATGTAGCGGGGCCTTTTCACGAGGTTGAATGTAGATATATTTTTTGTTGTGATATAAACTTTATTTTTGTTATTATTTTTTCCTCCTCGGGTTCCTTTTTTGTTTTTCGATGCCAAGCCTCTGCAGAGGTAGCATCTTTTGTCTGTTAAAAAGGTCGTAACTATTTGAGCAAGATCGACATGATGTCAACGGCCTTAGCCAATAGGATGTTGCTTCGGCTGTCATCAAAGTGTTATCCATCGTGGTCGAACTGGGTCGAACCTGATGTCGATAGCCTTATCCAACAGGTGGTTGCTTTGACTGTCGTCAAAGTGTCATCCATTGTGGTCGAACTAGGTCGAACCTGGTATCGATGGCCTTAGCCAATATGATGTTGCTTTGACAATCCGTCGTGGTCGAACTGGGTCGAACCTAATATCGACTGTCTTAGCCAATAGGATGTTGCTTCAACTATCGTCGAAGTGTTATCCGTTATGGTCGAACCTGATGTCGATGGCCTTAGCCAATAGGATGTTGCTTCAACTGTCGTCGAAGTGATATCTGTCGTGGTCAAACTATGTCGAACTTGATGTCGATGGACTTAGCTAATAGGATGTTGCTTCGACTATCGTCAAAGTTTCATATGTCGTGGTTGAACTGGGTCAAACCTGATATCGATGGCCTTAGCCAATAGGATGTTGCTTCGACTGTCATCGAAGTGTTATCCGTCGTGGCCGAACTGGGTTGAACCTGATGTCGATGGCCTTAGCCAATAGGATGTTGCTCCGATTGTCGTCAAAGTGTTATCTGTGTGGTCAAACTGGGTCGAACCTGATGTCGACAACATTTTCAGCGAGAATTGGAATTTGTCAGGTCCCAAAGACGCATGACGGAAAACAAAAAAAATATTCTATGAGAATACGAAGGGGTAGAAATCATTTACATCCCCAGGTTTGCTTTAACAATCAAACTCATCCTCCAAAATTTTGAACAACTATTATTCTCCTCCTTATATCAAAGTTGGCTCTTTTAAATGCCAGTTTTACATATTTTATATTATTTAATATAATGATTATTTATTTTAAATTATGTTATGGACTTACTATAGACAAATAGATATTAAGTATCTTTAAAACAAAAAACAGAAGAAGTAAGAAGTAATAATTAAGCTCAAAAGTTAATGACAGTCAATAATAATTGAATGAAAAAAATAAAAACTATTACAATAAATAATATTCTCGTATCATTAATTTTATTAATAACAGTTAAAACTGATTTAATTTACAATATTGAGAATAAAAGAGAGTGAGAACTTTGTAAATTGTGCCACGCATAAACAATAATGAGTGAAAATGGAGGTGAATTTTACAAAAATTCTTAAAATTTATCTATTTATACTTTATATGAATTTATATCATAATTTTAAAAAATTGATATGAATAACAATCAAAACTCAAAAATTTGTATACATAATGGAGAAAATTAAGATAAATTGGAACTTAAGAAAAATTATTATCCGAGAGAGAATTCACCGGTTCACCCTTCACAAACAAACAAATGGGCGTACATACATATATACATACACACACATACATATATACACACATATGTAATACTTAATAAATATAATATTAATTTAAAGTAATAATCATAAAAAAGTTATGTTATAAATTTACTGTAACGACCCGGCCGGTTGTTTTGAGAATTTAAGCTTCGTTCAGCGGAATAAGGTTTGGAACATCTTCATAATATGAGTATCGACTAACGTGCATGGTTGACTTTAGTTAGCGGACGATTTATAAATCCAATTTCGATAAAATTCTCACCTCTTAAACTCCTAAAACTAGATTCCTTCTTCTAATTTGACTCTAATTAGAGTCAAATTAGAAGAAGGAATCTACTTTTGGGAGTTTAAGAGGTGAGAATTTTATCAGAATTGGACTTTTTAGTAAATGGCCCCAGAATGAAATTTTAATGATTCCAACAGCTTTATATGATGATTTTGGGCATAGGCGCGCATCCGGATTCAGGTTTGGAGGTTCGTAGGGTAATTTGAGGCGTTTCGGCTAAAGTTAGAAAAATGGAGGTTTGAAAATTTGAGAAGTTTGACCCATAATTGACTTTTATTATATCGGGGTTGGAATGCGATTCCGAGAGCTAGAGCAACTCTGTTATGTTATTTTGGACTTGTCTGCAAAATTGGGCGTCATTCCAAGTTGATTTGATTGGTTTTGGCACAAAGTTTTTGAAGTTGGAAGATTGAAAGTTCCTAAGTTTGATTCATGGTGGGATTCGTTGTTTCGGCGTTTTTTGATGTGATTTGAGACCTCGAGCGAGTCCGCGTTAGGTTATATGACTTCTTGGTATGCTTGGACGGGGTCTCGATGGCTTCTAGTGTGTTTCAGACAAGGTTCAGATATTTCGCATAAGTTCTAACCAGGTCTAATTTTGGTGTTTTCGCACATGTGACCTTGGAGTGCAGGTGTGGCTCCGTCTGCGTGAGCCAGGCCGCTTCTGTGATCGTGCACGCCTGGGTAAACTTTCGCTTTTGTGGCTCCATTTTTCGCTACTATGGTTATTTTTCGCAGATGCAGTCCCAGGCCAAGTAGCCAAATTTCCAGATGCGGACTTGTTTCTCTTAAATGCGGCCTTGCAGATGCGGTTTCTCCACCTTAGATGCGAAAGCCGTGGCAGAATCCTTTTATATCTCGGGTTATCAATTTTCTTCATATTTTGGGTTTTAAACTTCTAATTTCGAAGCTTCTTTTGGGCGTTTTCAAGCAAATCAATTGAGTAAGTGTTCTTCACCTATAATTTAATATATTCCATGATTTTATCTTTATTTTTATCATTTAAATTATTTTTGGGGTTGGGGAAGGAGTTGGCTTTTGAAGAAGATTTCTTAAATAAAAAATTGTGATTCGAGGGACCAAATGGTATCGGAATTTGATAAATGTTATATGGTTGGACTCGTACCGGAATGGTCATTCAGTTTTTGTAAAAATTTATTGGGTTCCGAGGTGCGGACCCGGGGTTGACTTTTTGACCGACTTTTGGATTTATTAAAGATTGAGACTTTATGATCTGGAATAGTTTTTTATGTGTTTCGTTTGTGCTTTGAGGTTAATTTGGTTAGATTTGAGCCGCCCAGCGATCTTTCACCCGAGAAGTGAATTTTTTAGTATCGTTTTGTCGTCTTTGAGTTAAGTATCTTTCCTAACATTGTGTGGGAAACTCCCCCTAAGGATTTGAGTATTCTATGTTTATTATGGGTCAGGTGCGCGAGGTGACGAGTGCGTGCTCGGACTTATCTGTGAAAAATTAATCTTTTAGAGTTTTTAGGTCCTTATATTCAGTGTGTATGAATATGTTCTTGACATGACTGAGTTTTCTATTTACTAGTTTCACTTCTACATGATTGCTTGAAAATATTTGCTTCATGATTCACTCTTATTGCTTAAGTGGCTCCATTTGATTTAATTTAAGAATTTCACATCTCCTATTGTTATGCTATCTTTTCATAGTTTTTTGTCTTATTTGAGGATCATCATTATAATTTCTGAAATTTTGTTTAATTTTTAAGTGAAGCTAAAGATCATCTTTCCCTAATTGAATTGTCGAATATCCTTAAAATTGCCCAAACTTAAAAGAAGTTAGATAACCTATATCTTTGTTGACTTGCCCTTATTTGAGACTACTTGAATCGCATTGATTTCCTTGTTATTGACTTGTATATTGTAGGATCGTTTGTACATGTTAGTTTTCCCGTGGTTGAACTGTTCCCTTTATGCCAACATTCTTTTCTGTGGTTGTTCTTTGTGAGCTGGTCCTACAGTTTCCTTGTGATTCATAGCCCTTGAGCTGATTTACTTCTCTTACCTTATATTATTGTCACGTTGTGGTTATGTGTAGTGTGGTGATGTACAAGCCTTCTGTTATGCTGTGTGTTTACTTTGGGACTATGGGGCGATATTTCGGTAGATCCCCTATATATTTAGTTTGGGACAACAGATTTATATTCCGCTAGATCCCCCTACACATTTACTTTGGAACTACATGACTGCATCTGGTAGAGTCCCCCTGTACTGGATATTTATATTTGGGACTATAGATCGGACTTCCGGTAGATCCCCGCGCATTATGAGTTGGACTACGGGACTGCACCCAGGAGATCCACGAGATATTTATATTTTGGGACTGTAGGATGATATCCTTGGAGATCCCCGGTTGTCATTTCTGTGTTGAGCTGTATTCTTTCTGCTTTATTTTCCGTTGTTAACAATCATTGCATTATGAGTTGATGTTTTCATTGATCCCATCCCTGTGTAAACAGTATACGTGCTGTTCATTCCATTTCTCATACTTACTAGTTTGTGTGAACTATGTTTGGACACTTGCACAAGCATACACATGGTTAATTGCCCTTATTGGGTAGGAGGCTCTTTGAGATTTCTTAGTACAGACGCACCCTTTGTTTATTTTCATTCTACGTGAGAATGGCCCTTTTGGCACGTGAATTGTCAGTTTGATTATGAGGTGTGATGAGGTTACATGATGCCAAGTGTTAGAGTTCAGGTATTGAGTCCCATATCACAGGAGGAATTATATTCGAAGGATTACCTTTTGAAAAGATTATATTTAAAAACATTGTCTTGAAAGAAAATCTTTGAAAAGAACACTTATTGGAAGGGAGTATATTTCAAACCATTTTATCACTTGAAAAGAGTTTGACCATTTGATTAATGCTTGTTGCTTAAGACTTAAGATGAAAACTATCGGATTTGTTGCGTTATGATTTTTCTTTGCTGTATTTGTAATTTCGGATTTGGGATATCTTCTTGCTTATCTTTTCGTGTTTTTCCTTAAGGTGTTTTCCCTGAGTACTTGATGTTTTTCTTCCTTATTTTAGTTACCGTTGTTAACCGTATCGCGTAGTCTTTATATAAATATCTTGTTTTGTATATTAGACCAATATGTGTTTTGATTATTCCTCGCCACTACTCTACCGAGGTGAGTCTTGATACTTGTTGTGCGTCGTTGCGGTGTGCTTATGCTACACTTCTGCTTATTTTTTTTGTGCAAATTCGGGTATTGTTTATTAGTAGCTGTTCAGACTCTTGCCGAGGAGACTCATGGTAGCTCTATTGCTGTTTTCGCAGGCTTCGGAGTTAGCTTCCTATTTTATATTCACACTGTTGTACTTATTTTTATTTGGTTGTGTTTAGAAGTTGTAGTGAAACTACGTAGAGCATATGACTTGTACTACCGGATTTTTGGAAGTTAATTTTTTTTTTAAAGATTTATCTCAAAAGATTCTAGCTGTTATTAGTTATTATTGTTATTCGGCATTTTAATAGGCTTACCTAGTCCTTAAGACTAGGTGTCATCACGAAATCCAACGGAGGAAAATAAATTGGGTCGTGACATTTACAATATAGTTATTCCTTTTTATAACTAAAATTAAATAAAATTATATAAAAAGATATAATATTATTTATATTATAGACAAAATACCTACCTAAAAATAAAAAATTATAGGTATATCTGTGACGACCCAAAGGGTTATCACCATATTTCTCCCTTTTTCGCGCTTCTCAGACCTTGAAAACCTTACTTTTGGTTGCCTCGATTTGCGTGTGCAGTTCGGACGCGAAGCCAAAATTTTTTTATGTTAAAATATATGAATTATGTGAAAATTTTAAAGAATTATGATATTAATATTGATATAGTTGCCTTTGATCAACATTTTGGGTAAACGGACCCGGACCGGTAATGTAATGGTTTCGGGAGGTCCGTAAAAAGATATGGGACTTGGGCATGTGACCGGAGTCAATATCCAAGGTCTAAAACCCTGGTATAAGAATTTTTCTGTTAAACTGTTTTCTAAAAATTATTAAGGGAAAATGAAAACGAAAATGAGTTAGAAAATATCGGTATCGGGCTCGTATATTTATTCTGATGCCTGGTACAAGTGTTATATATGTGTTAAGCACTATCTGTAAAGTTTGGTTGAAAACAAACGTCGTTTGACGTGTTTCGAACTAAAAATGGGAAATTTGGAAGTTATGAACTTTGAAATGAATATTATGAGTTTTGGGGGTTGATTCTTTAATTTTGATGTTATTTTAGCGATTTGATCGCTCGAGCAAGTTCGTAGGATGATATTAAGTTAGTGTATGTGTTTGGTTGGGAACCCCGAGGGCTCGGGAGTGTTTCAGAAGTAGTTCGGGGTATTTTTGGCCTTTGAGTTATTGCATAATTTCTGCTTCTGGTGTTCGGAGAATTTGTTCTCTGCGATTGCAATTTCATTCCTGCGATCGTATAGAGTCTTCTTCAGCATTTCAAATTTCTTCTATGCGATCGCACAAGTTATCCCGCGATCGCATAGTTTGACCAGTCTCTTCAATGCCAACACATTAACCTCTACGCGATCGCACAACTTTAAACTTCACCTAAAAATCCTGGCTTCCCTTCTTCTATGCGAACGCATGACTTGTTCTTCGATCGCAGAAGCCAAGTTTCCACTCTTCTATGTGATCGCATCAGTTGCCCCGCGATCGCATAGACCAAAAATGCCCGGTGATTTTAAAAGCTTAAAAACAGAATGGTTGCGGGATTATTCCCAATTTTTCACACGAGCTTCTCCCTTAAACCCCCCATAGACGAAAATCAAGCTTTCCTTCCTCCATAACTCTTTAGGTAATTAATCTTAACATCATTCCCCCATTATTTCTTCATCTAATCACTAAAATCCTAGCCTAAAAATATGAAATCAAAGTAGAAATTAGGGCTTTTGGGTAGAGTTAGGTTTTTGAGAATTTTGGGAGATTCAACCTCAACTAGGGGTCGAATCTTAAAACAAATTATATATTTGAACTCATGGGGTTATGGGTGATTGGAATTTGGTCCGAGCCTCGAGTTTGGACCATATGGGTCCGGTGTCGGATTTTGCTATTTTTTAAATAATGGTAGGAAATGCATTTCTAGGCTATGAGATTATGTTGTTGAGCCTCGTTTGATATTATTAAATTAATTATGATTAGATATCATTGTTTTGGAGTCAGATTCTAGACGAAAGACGGTGTTAGAGGCTTGATTGCTATTTTCGGACCGAGGTAAGTGTTTGATCTAACTTTGGCTTGAGGGAATAGGATTAGAGTATCATAATTGCTATTTGCTAATTGATCGAGTGCGGTGTATAGGCATGATAACGAGTATCTATACACCAGAGTCTAGCATGACAATGGGTCTTTGTTTGTACTTATTTTTGAGATAATTTGAAACTCTTCTATGCTAAATTATGATTTCTACAAATGTAAAGAGTTTGAGGAAAAGTTGTGAAATATTAATATTTTGGAGCGTTGGCTCGAATGATAAATGTTATTGAGTAGGAGATAAAAGTATTGAAAGGAGTTGTGATTAATCACTTGCCACGATGGTTTGAATATATTGAGTATTACCCTTGCAGGGTTGTGAAATTATTGTTATTTTTCCCTTGCTGAGACTTAATTGTTATTTGTGTTATTCCCTTGCGGGATAGTTCTTACTATTTGTTTATGCCTTTTGCCCATTTGGTTGTGACCGTTGTTTGGGTGAGGAAGAGTGATATTGCACAAAGGGTCATTCCATGCTATTTCTGATTATATTTGCACGAAGAGTCATTCTGTACTATATTTTAACTATTTATGCACAAAGGGTCATTCCGTGTCATGAAATGAGAGTTATGTGAGGGAAAGCATGAAGGATGATGCCATGCATTTTATTCGATTGCTTTGGGTGAGAATGAGAGTAAAAGCACGAATGTTGATGCTGTGCAACTATTGAATTTCTTATTCTGTGATAATTATTGTTATGCCCTGTTTCTTAATTATGCTGATGAATTATATATTCAGATTGTACTCTCCCACAGCATGTTCCCTCATTTTTTACTGTTTAGTTTTGGTATTTCTTTTGCTTTTATTGTATATATGTATATAGAATTGTACAGGTTGATTTGGTAGTCCAGTCTATCCTCGTCACTACTTCGCTGGGGTTTGGCCAGACACTTACCATCACATGGGGTTGGTTGTGCTGATGCTACACTCTATGCATTTCTTTGTGCACAGATCCAGGAGCAACTTTTAGACAGCAACAGTAGGATTTCTATCTAGAAGCTATCTTCAGTCCAGGAACTCTCGAGGTAGCCTAGTTGGCGTTCGCACGCCGAAGTCCCTTTCCTTTATTTTAATTTGTTTTCATTGTACCGAAACAAACATATGTATTTTTCTTTCATTCAGACTTATTTGTAGTATTCTATAGTAGTCCGTGAGCTAGTGACACCAGATTTTGGGTAGTGATGTGTTTCAAACTTCTGCATTTTTATATCATTTTGTTAAACCTAAAGTCTTCCGCACTTATTTAATTGTTATTAGAATATTATATTGTTGAGGTGGGATAGAAAATGTGTAAATATTTGGCTGGGCTAGCTCCGTTGATAGGCACCATCACGATGCCCGATGATAGGATAACTTCGGGTCGTAACAATAACATAAAAAAAAGTACGACATGTGTGGGGAAGTAAAAATATTATGGATAAAATAAACATTGCATAGGATGGAAGGAGGGGAATGATAATTGTTAAAAGTTGAAGGATGAGTTTAGTTTGTAAAGTAAACTTGGTGATATAAATAATTTTTACCTAAAATAAAGTGATGTTTAGTGGCATTTCAAACGGCACTGTGTAGTAGTACTTCACAACGGATCTAATGGTGGGTAATGGTTTTGCCTTTTCTAGATGCTGATATCTGATTCCCTAGCAGTTGGAAAATAAGGAAAGAAAGTTCGTATTTGAGAAGGTACTATCAATGTTTTCTGTCTAGCACCAGGGGAAAATGCTACTAAATGGAGTATTAAAATAGACCTACCAAACAATAAAAAAAAAGACCTACCATCTTAGGCTGAATTGAAAATAAAAGGTGATATAAATGTATGTTAGGTGTGTTTGACCACAATTTATTGATTTTGGCTCAACCAATTAGATTTGTATAAAGAAGAGTTAATTTTAATTAAAAATAACATCCAAAAAATAAAGCTACGTGTGTCGAGATCAAATAACTAGTATATTTATGCGAATGGCAATGAGTCTAAGCAACAATAACCATACTCAATGATCCAAAAAGGCTAAGTGTGGCATTAATAGCAATAAATAACAATAAATAATATTTATATAAATAAACGTGTGAGTCATCAAAAAAAAAAACGAAATCGATAGATATTCTTTCTAATGATTGATGTTTTTGAACACTCGAGTTATTCTTGGATCCAGTGGAGATGCTATGCAAGAATCTTGGTAAAAAGGTTATTTTTGTATGTATATGACAAGACAAGATTTTTCTTACAATGTCAATGTGTTCTTTACAAATGGATATCTGATGTCATTTATCATTATGTTTCTTTCTATTTATAGAGAATATGTTTCTAGATATCCTAATTGTACCAATATAGAGAATATTCACTAGAATATTCTCTTGAATGTTATATCTTGAAACTAGTCACTATAACTCTGTCAGAGATGTTCGACCTCAACCTCAATTTGCGATAACTCATCAACATTGATCCCTGCTGATTCTTCTACCGTAACCTTCATTGTTCCTTAAATCACTTCGACACATGGCGGCTAGTGAATGTCTCGCTAATGCTATCAAAGCATAAGCATTTTAGAGGTAAATTTTGACATATATAAGTTAAAAGGCTGTTTAGCCAACTTGGAACAAATAATCACTTCCTCGTTTTTTTCTTTTTTCGTTTCCTTTTTTTCTCTTTCCAAAGTATAAAAAGCACATAACTCCCTTTTTCCAATAGATTATTCAAATTTTATTGGTCCGGCTAACACATATTTGCATTAGAAAGATCCACTTAATAAAGAACAGCATTTCTATTGAAAAGTTCTCCATTCTAAAGATTTAAGAACAAAAATTTTCTAACTATTTCATCACACAACCACATAATTTTAATGAATGAAAGAGATAGAAATATAGCATTTCATTCCAAAGTGATGTTTTACCTACTCTATTTGGGATCGAGCATTCATGCGTGTAATCGCCATACACGTGCCATGTGCATGATGCACGTGCCAACTTGCCATTATCTAACCTTTATAATGTTCGTGACTTTCTTCAAAGAGGACAGCTCACAAAAAAATAAAATAAAAAAATACAACTAAATTAATTAATTAACATCTGAAAATAGAAGCTTTGTGCACATTCCTATGTTTTAAATAACTCAACTTCCACTTTTTGTTCTTTTGTTGACTGCCTTAGACTTCTTTAACAAAGCTTAGCTTCCTCTAAGAGTTAAAAGTTTTTGGTTTACTTAAAAGGTGATTCTGATCAGTAGAAAAGGAATGAAAGGAAAAAAACAAACATAGACGGAGTAGTTGTGTAATTTCTACACGTGCTAATTCACATTTCAATCATTAATTTACTCTTATTTTTTACCGAAACAAACAAACAAACAAACAAAAATTATGGACTCTTTTAAACATTGACTTCCAACACTTTTATTTTATTTTTATTATATTGAACCTGTTAAATGTTACTCCTATTCTTGGAATTTACATTTAACAAGTGGCGGAAAGTAACTGAAATAAAATCTAGTGATTACAGAACAATGAAAGGAAACGTCCACATGAAGTTAATTTATTGTTGTTTTTTCTTACGCTTTGTAGGTTTACTAGAACCTTTTACTTTGGTTTAGAAAATATATTGGTGAGTCAAACTCATTAGAGATGAAAGAGAATGGCAAATGGAGTATTATTGTCAATATTTAAAAATGTATGCCTAATAAGTTGCCTACAACTCGAATTTCATACACATATATGTTGAATATTCTTTCTATAAAATACAACTTATACTAGGTTGACATTCTATCATACAAAAAAAAAAACAATTAATACAATAGTATTTGTTTGACTAAAAAATTATCCAATACTTTACAAGTGAAAACAATCAAAGTGAATAAAGGGTATATCATAATCGAAGATAATGAGACGTAGAGATATGTATTATGTTTGTTATTACTTCCAATAACTTTGATATTCAAGAGAGAGAGGAAATGTTCTTTTGGAAAATAGAGAGAGAAGGAGCTCGTTCAGATCTCATCTGATCCCCATTTACATATTGGGATCCTCATTTATATAATAGGAGACCCTCCTTCAAAATAATAAAATAATATAGAGATTGTTCGTGTTCTTTATAGGTGACGACGAGACCGATGATACACTTCTCTTCGATATTCTTAGGTCGTACCCTTATCTCGGTTAGCGTGTACATTCATCGGTTGTTCCTTCCAGCGTGGAGACGTAGTGGGCAGAATATGACCCTCTACAGTTAGTCCCTTCGTTTGTCGGTGACACGTCGAGGTGCGTCCCCGATGGACAGAACCATGAACATGGTTTTGGGAGAGTTTGACCTTGATTGAAGACGACAGCATGAATGAGAGCCAACATTTGAATTCATTGAGATGCTAACGCGCAATCCCTTTCTTAGAGTGATGTCATTACACGCATGCGTCATTATTACGCGTATTCCCGAGGAGGTACAAAAGGCGTTCTGGTGCTTGGTTTCCCGCACCTGTTTGAACTCCCCCTCTTCGATTTCAACGCCACCCAACCATATAAATAGGGAAAGGGTTTAACTTTATCTAAATTTCTATCATCTGCAAGCATTTTCTGACCATCCAAGAGAGCACCCCCTTTTTTCGAAACCCTACAGTTTCTCAGAAGTAACATTTTTTGTAGTGTCGTACACCGCTCCCTGAACAAAAATTATGGAAAACTCCCGACGGGATAATAATCCGGCGGCTCGTGATAATATGCCATCCGATGTACCGCCTCCCTCGGTGATGAGGGAGAAGGGGAAGAGGACCTCACCCCTTTTACCGTGGACAATGTGCTACCGAAGCAACTTCTTGTTAGGAGGGACTTCCAAAAGGACTCCCTCGCGCAACCTTTGGAGAGTTCTGAGTTAACGCGGGATGACTTAGATGGTCTTTGCACGTCATTCGGTATACCGGCTTATGTGGAGATGGTCGCAGTAGGAACGAATTACGCGAACTTTCACAGACCAGGATATTGCGTGTTTTATGAATATCCCTTTTTAATCGGTCATGGTCTTCCCATCTTTCCTTTGGCAGAGGAGCTTTGCCGCTTTTACAACATGTATCGATCTCAACTTACTCCGTACACCTTAAAAGTATGTAGGATAATGACTACATACGTAGAGCTGGCCAGGTGCGAGATCTCTGTACACCACCTTTTGCAGTTATTCAACGCTAGCTATTTGAGGGGTACTATGTTGCATTTGAAGAGATGTGGCTCGAAGGGGCTGGTCGTCAAGACCGATAACCGAGCTAACCACGATTATCAGAGGAGGTAGTTCTTTATTAAAATGGAGCACCTGGTGTCTAACCTCGTCGGGTTCCCAAAGCAGTGGAATTCGATAAGTAAGCATTTCCATCCGTCGAACTCTTTATCATACATGACTTTAGTGCTTCTGGTCGTAGTATCGTCATAATTTTTTTTTTTTTTTGCAGCGATGGAACACATACCCCGGTTCATCATTGACATCAGGCAGTGGGTAGCCGGTTTGCTACCTTACGCAGAAGAAACCCGCACATGGTCCGAATTTCTTCAACGCTACGGCCCCGTAGGCCCTTCAGGTCTTTAGTCGGTGGTTTTAACAAACTTCATCAACTGAATTATACGTGTCGATAGGTCGAAACGTTCCTAAGAAGAAGGCGACAAAATCTACCTCCACTCGATGAGATATCGGCCTGGATGTTCAGGAGATACTTTGTGCACCCATTAGGGAGGGTGTGCCCGTAGTTCCTTTACAAGAGGTTACGCCTCTAGAGAAGGCTACAAATGAGGTGGCACCATCGACATCATCTTCGCAGCCTGCTGATAAGCCTTCCGAGGATGAGGAGCCTGAGGAGAGAAAAAGGAGGGGACTTGAAATGGGCAAGGCGGTAGCGACTGGGGATGAAAGGAGTAACGTGCCTTGTCACACGCCTACACCTATCTTTATGGCTGACACCATTCATTTGAGGAGGTCGGCCCATCAGGCGAGTCCTATTGCCGGTGCCAGCTCAGTTCGTGTTGCTGAGGGTGGCTCTAGAGCTTAAGTTTTCCAGTTATAAAATAAAAACTTAAGCAATTTTCTAGTTATAAAATAAAAACTTAAGCAATTTTCCAGCTTAACTTTTCCAGTTATAAAATAAAAACTTAAGCAGTTTTCCAGTTATAAAATAAAAACTTAAGCTCTAGAGCTTAAGTTTTCCAGTTATAAAATTAAAACTTAAGCTCTATAGCTGAAGTTTTTCTTTTGTACTGGAAAACTTCAGCTCTAGAACTGAAGTTTCTATGTTGTAACTAGGAAACTTCAACTCTAGAGTTGAAGTTTTGTCTTTGTAACCGGAAAACTTCAACTCTAGAGCTGAAGTTTGCCAGTTATAAAATAAAAATTTCAGCTCTAGAGCTGGAGTTTTTCTTTTGTACTGAAAAACTTCAGCTCTAGAGCTGAAGTTTTTGATTCTTACAAGACTGTATGTGTTTTCTGATGAAATGACCATAAATGAGATTCTTACAAGAAAAACAAACTACAACTAATTAGTAGAATCTATGATAATGAATGAAGAGGATTTGTCTTAGAGAAAATATAACTATTTGTAGAAAGTTATTGGAAGAACAGCACTGGGGGTGTGCATTCGAATCAGTTTATCGATAAACCAAATCGATTATTTTTACCGAAATCAAAATCGAAAAAGTGAAACCTTATTAAAACGATAACGATAAGCATATGTACAAATTGATAATCGATAAGTAATTATCGATAAGGGTCAAAATCGAATCGATAAATCGGATGCACACCCCTAAAATGTAGACACTTGTAAAATGAGTAATACCTATTTGTGTAGATTAATATAACATACATAATGTATATATATTCTGCTACTATTTTGAAAGCGGATATACAATATCATTTTCCCTAATTCTATACCCTTTCCTTTACCCTAAGTCCCTTACCATATTATTTCCTCTATCACATTTAAGGAATGATCATATTTAAAGATCAAATGAATGAAGTTCAAATTAACAAAAATAGAATTAGCCATGATGGTGTATTTTGTTTTGTTCTTTTTATACCATTGGAGTGTTGGTGGCATAGATTTGATCCATTACATTAGTTTTGTTGCATGTGCTTGTTGACATAATTTTTATGTTATAAATGGTGTTTATCTTATTTTAGCTTCTTTTTGTCCATATTAGTTAGGCGCATTTATAGCGATATACTTTCTGTGGAATCTCACAAATTTTCTTATTGGTGTAATCGATAACCGAATCGATAAGCCCCCAAAATCGAAAAATCGAAACCTTATTGAAACGATAATGATAAGCATATGTACAAATCGATAATCGATAAGTAATTATCGATAAAGGTCAAAATCGAATCGATAAATCGAATGCACACCCCTAAACAACACATTAGACTTCTTAGTATATTTCAAATGATCAATATATGATATAGTAAATGCTCGCATTTTCCTTTTTTTTTATAAGCATCCTGCTGGACTCCTTTTAAATGAAATGTTCACAATTATTCAAAGCTTTTTCCTTCTTTCCTCGTTTTGAATAGATATATGTCAATGAATTAACGTCATGGAATGTGAAACTCCAGATAAGGCATAACTAACAGAAGAAGAAGAAGGGGAGGAGAAAAAGAAGCTGAAGTTTTTTAAAGTGGGTAGAGGTGCAAACAAAAAGACAAAGCGGCTACAGATTAAAAAGAAGCGCCCAAAGAGGGCGCTCCGTGCAATATTTACGTTTTGAGAGGTATGGAGGCCCAAAGCCAAGTCATTGTCAAGTTGTCAATTATCTATGTAAAAATTGCAAATTATTCCCCTCCAAAACGTGTGGTTTGAGGAAAATTAATATCTAGCTTGAATTTGGTGGGCTATCCAAACCTTCAATGTGTAGGTAAAGTTTGGTTGTCAATAAGTGTTTTCTCCTCATCTACATTATAATTTTAAGAAGTTAGAAAAAATGTTATAGAGATAACCTAATCAAAAGAATAAAACACAAGAGGAGATATTAATCCGTGGAAGAATCAAGATTTTCACTAAAAGGATTCAAAATATAAATAACACATAAAGAAGTCTGCATACATATAAATATAAACTTTCGATCTTATATATTTTGTATAATTTTTCGAATAGAATTCGTATGAACCCCTGCCCTGTACTCCTCCCATGACGTTAATTTGCAATTTTTTCTTTTACATAAAAAGGGCAATTGGAGAATGTCGCGAATACAATGTATACTTTCTTCGGTTCACAATAAGTATTTAATTTATATTTTTTTGTTTAAGTTTAAAATAAGTCTCTAGTTATGTAATCAAGAAAGAATTTAATTTATTTTTACAAAATAATACATATGTACGTATCCCTAAAAAGTTTTCTTACTCCTTACATTAAATGTTTAGTTAGGGATAGTCTAGTCATAATATATATTTTTGTATAAAATTTAATATTTTCTTAATAAACGTGTTAAAATTAAATTAAACACTTATTATAAATCGGAGGGAGAACTGTGCTACATTTATAGAGAGGGTAGGTATGGAATTTGAGGTGTTGAAATTTGAGATATGGGAAATCAAGTGAAGGACAAAGTTGGAAATGGGAAAGGCTAAGCCCACAAATTATAAATACGAGGTGTATTGGTTGGTAGGAACAGCCAAACAAAAAAGAAAGAAATAAAAAGCACCGACGAGTAGGAGTGTATGTATGATTGGATAGACGGCCTGCCATTTAAGCTTCTTCCAGATAACGTCTCGCCAACCGAAATCCCTTTTATCCAACGCCCTATTTTTTCTTTTTTCTTTTCAGTTTTTTTATTTTCTTTATTGCCGATGGTTTTAAGAATTTATTTTCTATGTCAAATTAACATTTATTTATATTATTTCAACTGATGTAGATATTATTTGCACCTTATGTGTACGGATAACACTCCTAAATAAAGAGCGTATCCGCTTTGATGTAAAATAAGATGCATTATATAGGAATAAAATGGATATCTATTTTCTTATTTATAAAATTACAAAAAAAAAAAGTATATAAACCACAAGATATATGAAAAGACCGTAACCAAATTTTATGTAAAAATAGCAAGGTATAACCAGCTTTCGGACTAATCATTCAAAAATAGTCACTATTTTACTGTAACAGAGACCGATCCAGCATAATATACTGGAGTTCCGTGCACCTGTGTATGAACTTCAGTATATTATGCTGGATCGGTATACTTTGCTGACTCCAGTACAATATACTGGAGCACCGGTGCTCCAAACTCCAGTATATTATACTGGACAAGAGTAGAAGCTGGTACTCAACACTTGTATTCTATTCCCTATTATTTATCTTTCTCGCTATTAGAATTATACTTGTTGGAACTCCAGTATATTATGCTCGAGTTCTAGTGTACTTATGCTGAAACTCCATCATATTATGCTAGAGTTCTAGTGTACTTATGCTGAAACTCTATCATATTATGCTAAAGTTTCAGCGTATTTATGCTGGAACTCCATCATATTATGCTGGAGTTCAAGCATACTTGTGCTTGAAATCCAGCATATTATACTGGCGTCTTTTCGGGTTTTAAATAATATTTTTGCTCAGATTTATCTTTACATAAAAACTGACTAAATTTTAGTTACTTTTAAAATTGGATTATTTTTGAACGATCATTTGTAAATCTATCTATTTTTAAATTTCTCCCAAATTTTATTGACTCCCCAAAAAGTATTACTATCATTCTTTTGGTACGGAGAGGCAGAAAATTTGAACACCGAATCCGGAACGTTAAAACATCTCGTTGGAGGAGGACAATTAAAAGAGAACATCGATGATAAATTGCATATGTCAGAAATTGGAACCTGCCATCTTATCCCCATTAATTTATTATTATAGTAATAATTTCGTTGTAATCGTACCACATTGTCTAAGATATATAAACAGATAATCTCATTTAGATTATTTTATGCATATGTCAGAAATTGGAACCTGCCATCTTATCCCCATTAATTTATTATTATAGTAATAATTTCGTTGTAATCGTACCACATTGTCTAAGATATATAAACAGATAATCTCATTTAGATTATTTTATGCATATGTCAGAAATTGGAACCTGCCATCTTATCCCCATTAATTTATTATTATAGTAATAATTTCGTTGTAATCGTACCACATTGTCTAAGATATATAAACAGATAATCTCATTTAGATTATTTTATGCATATATTGGGTTCTTCCAAATTCCAAACACATGTTTCCGAACCCGTTTCGTCCCTTTCTTTCACATAAAGCACGACACTATTAGTCTTCCGTGTTTGACATATTGCAAAAAATTTGGTCTTCACCCTAGTGTCCATATACTTTTTAGGAATTTTTACATTATATTAGTATGTTAATATCTTATTTATTTTAAATAAATATTATATTAAAAAATTATATTATATAGATATCTTTTAATGTTTGTAGCAAAAAATTTAATTTTGATTAACTTCCTACCCTAAGCCACTAAATATACTATTCAATTATACTATTTTATTCCTCCCTCTATTTTGATACATGTCATTCCCTACCCCTTCCATAAAAACACACGCTTCTGCAATCGGAAAGAAGATAACAGAATTAACGCAACGTGCGGATACATAGTGATTTCAACTAGCGAAAAGAAGATAATTGAATTAATGCCAACACGAGAATTTGTAACCGCATCGGTAGTATTATTCGCATCCAAGTTGGGGCTACCTATCTCAGCCACCCACTACAGTAATGGGAGTCGGTTTTGCTAGAGGAGTTATAAGCGTAAGAGCAGAAATAATGAAGGAGCTTTTGACTTCCTGGATTGTGACAATCTCCATTGACAATCAGATAATCAGTTTCTGCTACTTAAATGTCCAATTTTGTTATGCCTGCTATCTTTGGTATAGGGTCTCCAATGGCTGCATATATATACATGTTGGGAATAGTGAGACACATGGTTTTTGCTCAACAACTGTTTCGACGGAAATTAGGGTTTGTTCTTGAACAAAGACGATGGAGTTTGGGGTTGAGCAACTTGATTTTTTGTTAATATATTTAAATATATTTTCAATGTATCACACTGTATTTTCATGTATTTCATTGTATTCATTGTCTCTTTTTTCATTATAATTTAATATATATCATTATATTCTAAGTATTTCATTGTATTTCAATGTATCTTGTTGTATTATATATATTTTATTATATTCATTGTCTCGCTATATGCCATGAATGTATTCATATGTTTTTTCTTAAATTATATAATTTAGGTATTCAGATGTATTATATAATTTCTCTAAAGATTGTTATGTTTCTGGTGTATTTTTCGGTTGAGAATCTTTTTTATAAATTCAAAATACAAAATTTGTGTGTTATAATTGAGTTTGTTGAGTTATATTAGGAGTCTATTATGTTGATTGATTCACTTTTCATTTTAAAAATAGTATAATCCCCTATTTCACGTCGTGAATACAGTCGAATACGATCGAATACAATAATCTGTACAACTGTAACCCCATATTTTACTCCATAAATATAGTCGAATACAGTCAAATACAATAACTGATTAGCTAGATTTCCCTGATTCACGGCTATTTCTACTACTGTATTCATGAATATAATAGCTTAAATACACTAAATACATCTTATAACCACACAAAAGGTATCTATAATCCGCAATATAGCAAATAGTATCTATAGATGACTAATTACTGCTAAAAGATAGTGCTTTATGAAAAATTCTCTACTTTTAACGTGTCTATTAATACTCCCTAGTGAAGAAAGGGGATGACTTAAACATATCGGTTCTGTTTTAAATTGACTTAAAGAAAAAAAAACTTTTAACGAAAACCGACTGAGCACACTGCTCCCGTATCAATGTGCACCCATGTACGAAATGTTAATATCTCTCTACTCCGAAGTCGTATTAATAAATAGTTTATTGCGTTGGAAACTAGACTCATAGACCTTCTATTCGTTGGGTAGAAAATACTATAACTCTTAGTATATTGAGAGAAAAGCTTATCAATATTTTATCAAAAATTAAGTGAAATTTAAAACCCGTAACTTGCGGCGATCTTTGTCGACTTTTTAGTCACAACTTGAATGATTTCCAATCTTAACGTATAACTATTGCAGCATTGAAATATTTCATAGAAATTATCTTCCTATCAACTTAGCCTCTTTACGGCATGATAACGCAGAATACACAAGGTGTAACAACCGCTGGATACACATAAATCTTTTTGTCCAATACTACCAGACATGTCGAAATTAGAGGGAATTGAAGTGGTGTTAAGCTCATATAACATGCTTTGTACCCAACTAGAAAGTTCATAATGATTTTTATGACTTGTATCAGTAGAAAGATGAGAAAATTTATCTTCAATATAAATCAAACTTCAGCCCTAAAGTTCATCACAAACATAATAAAGCCTTAGCTAAAACATACTATAGTTCAATAAAACTTCAGCTAAAACATGCTGAAGTTCAGTAAATAGAGAATAAAACTTCAGCTAGTAGAATGCTTAAGTTCAGCAATTGCAAATAAAAACTTCAATCAACACTTGGGTTCTGCAATTTTTACTACTTCAGGCCGTCTACTAGAATGCTGAAGTTTGCGTGATTGCCTTTGCTATTTCAGGCAAAAACTTTAGCTAAAACATGTTCAAGTTCTCTAAATAGAATAAAACTTCAGCTAGAAATGTTTAAGTTCAGCAATTACAAACAACTTCAGGTCTGTCTGCTAGAATGCTGAAGTTTGCGTGATTGCTTTTGATACTTCAGGCCAGTATGCATGAAGTTTACACAAAAGTGGGTATGCTGGCAATTATTTTTGCAAAACGGATATAAGTTAAAACGTGACCCAAAAAGCGGGTATAGATACAAATCCCCCGAAAATAAAGGTAAAGGTTAAGAGCTCTACCAGGAAATAAATTTGTAGTAACTACCAAATCTATTTCTACTTCCTACAAAAATTCTCCAACTTTTTCCTTCTTAGCTACTTATTTTCTCTCTTAAGGGAGTCAAGAATTCAATTAAAAAAAAAAAAAAGAGGAAGAATCCTTTTAAAGTTTGAATTCCTCTAGTTGTGGTCTTGTGGATATTCAAAAATTATTATATTAATAATAAATTATTCAAATTTTATTTCTAAATAACTAAATTGGGTGATAGATTAAAAAATATGAATGAAATTGGATTAGCGAGGAAGAATAAGGAGAAGACCATGGTTGAGCGGAAGGGAAGACTTAGGCCTCATTTGTTTGCACTTAATGGAGGTCTGAATCTTAATCATTTAGATATCAGACATCAAGTGCATTCATTTTTAAAATCTGAATCTTAATTATTCAGATCTTAATCATTAAGTGTGTTTGTTTTTTTTACTTCACAACCACTTAATGAGTCTAAATAGGTCTGTATAATTCAGATCTATAACAGAGGCTTAATTTCATTAAAATGCTATCATATAATTATTATTAACTGACGCCACCGCCTACCATTATCAACTACCACCATACCACCACCACCACCACCATACTCAACCAACCTCACCACTACATCCACCACCATCACGCCGCCATCATTATAACCTACTACTACCCACTCACATTCTTCTTCAGTCACAACTACTACAACCACCGGCCATTATTAACTATTATATGCCACCACCACCACCACCATCACCATCATGAAACATAATCGCCACCACTACCAATAGCTACTAGTTACTAGCATGAACCACCATCATCAACCAATACTACCCCCATCCACCGTTGCTAATCGGTATTCACCCGTTAACCATCACCACCAACAACTATCATATTTTTAAAAACTATAAATTTTATTGATAAAATATTAGATTAGTTAGTATTTCATTTGAATTTTATGTTTAGTAATTTTCAAATAGAGATAAATTTTATATATTCAGATCTGAAAAATCAAACAGTCTTAATTATTTAGTATTCAGATCTTAATACACATCTTAATATATTCAGATGTGTATTCAGATTCAGATGTCTTAATCTTAATACACGTCTTGATATTCAGATGTGTATTCAGATTTAGACGTCTTAATCTTTCTAAATAAAGTTCATTTCTAAATAACTAAATTTGGTGGTGAGTTAAAGAATATGGATAAAGTTATTAGCGGGGATTGGGCAAGGGACTGTGTAGCCACTTTATATATATATACATATATATATATATATATATATATATATATATATATATATATATATATATATATATATATATATATATATATATATATATATATATATATATATATATATACACACACACACTTTTTTGGCTATCAAATATAATTATTTTCGATACGGGTTAAAAGTGATATTTGCCCTTAAAACTACTCATTCGAAATACTTGGGCCTTCTTCGGTTCTACTACCAATTACGATGTAAAAATAGCACGGACTCGCAAAATTTTGGACTGGTCATTCAAAAATAGTCAACATTAGCCAAGTGTTGAAAAGTAGCCACTATTTTGCTGCAAAAGTGACCAGTCCATCATAATATACTGGAGTTCGGTGCACCTGTGTATGAACTTCTAGCATATTATGCTAGTGTATGAACTTCTATCATATTATACTGGATCAGTATAGTTTGTTGGAACTCCAGTATATTATGCTGGACTTCTGGTATGTTTATGCTGGAACCCTATTATATTATGCTGGAGTTCGAGTATACTTATGGTGGTCATTATATATATATATATCACTTCACAAATATATATATATATATATATGTATCTTGTCTTATAAAATATAGTATATTTTAAAAATAAGATATCACTTCACAAATAAATATACAAAAATTGTATACATAAATATATATTTTAAATTAAAGTGATACCTGATATATAGAGTATAAAAGATGTATAAATCAATACATCTTGATTTATGTGACATTGTGATATGCAACAACTTTTCGTGAAGAAGATGATTACTGTAAAGGAAAATTGATACTAATGGACAAAAGAAAAAATACTTTCCATAATTAGTGAGTAATTAGTGAGTAAGTTAACTTATTAGATGTTGAACTTAACTTTTTATAATATACCATTAATAAAAAAAAAGTGCTCTTTATGAAATAAACAATAAATAATGCTATTTGTATAAATAATAGTTAAAAAATGATCAAGCATGTAAAAAATTCCATTACACGATAGCCCAATCGGTTTCAAGACGGCCCAATCCAACTTTTTGCATTTTTATTTCTTTGTATATGCAATATTCAAATTGTCAAAAGATCGGCTTTTGCTAGAAAGGTTCAAAGAGGAGCAGAAGAGGAGATTAGGGTTTTGGGTATATTAGGGTTTAATTCCGACCAACGACGATGATTTACGACGTCAACTCGCCGCTTTTCCGATCCTTCCTTAGCCAGAAGGGAGGCGCCTCCGACAAGAGGTATGTACAATTCTCTCTTTGGCTGTAAACTAACCGTCGCCTCTCCAACAGTTTTTCATGGTATTGATGTTATAGCAGTTTTGTTTGTGGAAGGTGAAAAAGGTTAATATTTCTGCATAGCCATATTGATTCTTTCATAGTTGTGACTTTTCCTGTTATATTTGTTTCAATTGTTATTTCAATGGTCATTTCAATTAGGCTTCGCTAGCGAGTGATTTTTTTGTTCGAAATTTCTTTACCCTGTGATTTTCATTCATTTGAACCTCTGGCGCCTTATTTTTACTTTGGAGAGAATTTGAACCCATTTATGATATGCCATTGAGTGCTCTTGGGCAAATCATGTTCTCACTCTCCGGTACAATATTAATGATGAATGCCACAGCTATTGGAAATTGGTAAAGTAAAGAATGTATCTTGGTGTTTGGATGGAACTCCTATGGTGTTGTGAAATGGTCTAGAAATTGATCAAGTTTTTGGTGTAGACGTTATAGGTGTTGGGTTAATTGGAATGGATGTTGATGAGCTCCATCTAGATTATATTTGTGGCCCAGTTAAGCATTGGTTCAATTAGAGTCGAAAAGTCAAGAGTCAAGCCCACTTAACTCTTGCACATTTAGGTCATGAACACAAACTCGAGTTTCTGAACTGGCTTGTCTAACTTTCAACAACAGTTATGTGAGCATCAAATGATCAGAATAATGTGTATGTTTACGTGCATGAAAAGATTTGAAATTTGTAAGCAATTAGATTCCCTATCACATCCTTTGTCTTCTATTACCTGCTCGTTCTTTTTGTTTGTTTCCTTTTCTTATTTTTCTGCTGGTGAGATCTGCATAAGTTCTTTTTGGCTTCTTATATAGATATCTCAGTTGGTTCTGCTCTATGACAAGTTTTGACAAGTAGAATATATGTTTGACATGCAATCCTGTGAACTCACCTTGTGTCTTGGTTAGTTTTCTTTTTAGATTAGGAGAGACAGGTTTAGTTGTCTTATTCACTATAAGATGGACGGATATCTTTTACGCTTCATCAAACTACTGTCTTGTATCAACTAGCGACTAGAGATTTAACACTGAAAGTTAGAGCAGCAGATTGCTGAATGTAATATGACAGAAAGCATGTATCGCTATGCCTTCATTTAATTACGAGAGTATTTTTTCCAGTAAATGATTAGTTTCTATATATATGTATATATCTTAATTTTTTTTGTGAAGTTCTCAGTATTCCCTTAAAAAGAAGAATATACCTCTTCGGGAAACATAACGTTTGAAGAAAAGATAGACAAACTCTACTCTTTATGAAGTACAAGAATGGAAGTTGCAAATAAATAAATGACCAAAGAAAAGAAGGCTATCCGTATGGATTTCCCATACAAATAATTTGGGTAAAGCAAATAGTTACGGTGACTTCTCAATTTGAGTTCTCCAAAGCATGTTAAATTGCTGTTGAAACTGAAAGTCTTAGCGGATTATGTCTGTAATTTGTATAGAAATATCTCTATATCAATTTAAATTTAGCATTGTTACAATTCTACTGTAGGGTCCTAACTGTTTCGGATTATAACAGCATAATCATATAATTTACCAAAGAAGCTCTAACTTATTCATATGCCATACAAAGGCATTTATTAAGTTCCTAAAAACATAATAAGAGGTTGTCTTACGACATAAACTAACCATCGAAATAAAAATTAACATGTAAAGAATGCAAGTAAGTAATAAATGCAAATAACATTTATGACTTAAATGCTGAGAAAAAAGGTCTCAGTTAAAAGAAAGTAAATGCAGTATAATGGCTACTTCTTTATAAACTTTTTTAGAGTCATTGGTAAACAATTGGAAATTTCTGGAGCACTATGAATTGTCTGACGTGTAATAAAATTATACGTTAGGACTTTAGATTTCTAAAGTAGCTTGTTATATGAAAGTGGAGAATTCCACAACTTCATTGATTTATAATCTTCAAAAAAAATTCCTTAGTGATATTTAATACTACTATATTATTATAATAAGAAGGTTGCTGTATTAATGGAGCATTGTTGCACATAAAATGTTTTTTTTTTTGTTTCAAATTTTTTTTTCTCCAAAAATCCAATGTTTATGTTAATCTTGAGTCTATCCTTCAGATCAATCTTGATATCTAAACCTCAACAAGCAGGATCTCTCTCTCTCCATATACAGACAAATGCTATTTAACTCAAATAGACTCTAGTGGTGGTAGTTATTCAAGCTGCTGCCTCTTGCAATTCTGCACTTATCTTGTCAAAAGCATCATTGTGTAATGAGATAGCTCACATGCATGTTCTTTCCTTTAAAAGGTGTTTTTTTTTTCTTTTCTAAATGTTTGGATTGAGGTGTAATTAATTGATTGATTAATTTTATCAAATCTAATTATGTTTCCCTGCCAACTATGATACAGCTGCACTCCTTACTCCAAAAAACAAATGCTTCTTTTTATTCTGATTGTATTTTTTTTCCTGAAATGTATGTCACGCTGTGTAATGGATTAGGAACTTGATAATGGGTTTTTCATCTCTCCATTATATGAAGGCTCTTATTTCCTCAATGTAGGTCTTTTTTTTTTATGTCGAAGCTGATCTGTGATGCATATCCGACGTGGTTATGCACATCTTTCTCCATCCCTTGATCTTTACGTAAGAATGCTTCTTACATCTTTATTATTTTTCCAGGAAAACAGAAGAGCAGAAGCCAAAGGAACAGAGGCCAAAAGCTAGTGAAAACAAGCCTGTTATGAATGAGTGAGAGTGAATGATGTAGACCTACTTTATTATATATGGAATGTTGTTGAACAAGGCTTTTAATGAAATGCTGCTTGACATTTGAATGCGTCGTTTTGTAAGAGATATCACTTTTCTTCTTTTTCTACTTCGTTATTGTTCCCAGTCCTGATTTTTGCTTTGGGATAAGAACTGGGGGTTGAAACTTGAAAGGTGCAAAACTCAGTTCAACCTCCTAGTGAATTCAGAATGTATAGAAAGTTATGTGGGGGGATTTGACTGGTGTTTTGGTGTGGGGGGTGGGGAGAGGATCAGATGCTTCTCAAATTGATTTCTGCGATCTAAAACTCAATTCCGTTTTCTGGTGCTATATGTGTCACTGGCAGTAGATGTAACTGTTTCTAGATGGAAGGTAATACTCCCTCCGTTCACATCACGTCCATTAAAAAAATATAAAATTTATACAAAAATATCTATTCTGACTAAGCTACTTCTAATTAAACATTTAATGCGAGTAAGATTTTTTTTGTTAGAGATATGTACATACGATTATTTTGTAAAAGTAAATTGAATATTTTTTTATTACATGAATGGAAATTTATTTTAAACAAAATGAAAAAGCAAATAGATTAGGTAACTAAATTATTTTAATTTTTGTGGTGTGCTTTTTCTTTCTGTTACGTAATTTAGTATTAGGGGGGATATTACAGCCGTTAGTGGCTTAAAAGGGGGTTAGTTATCCGAGAAATTACTAGATGGCAGGTGCATGATTGATGGTCCAGCATTGCAGGATGATGTGTTCTTATTAACTAGTACTAGTAGTACAGTCAACTGTGCTAGTAGATATTTGGGGTTTGTTGTTGGTGCTCTATAATTGGAGAGATTAGGAAGAAAACATTTAATCATGTTGGAGATTGACTAATTGGAAAAGTGCTTAAAGGGGGGTCATGTACAAAAAAGCTACTGATGGTTGGATGCTCTTTTGACGCGACTGTGAAACCGTCACTTAATAAGCTGAATGGCACCTTTGACAGAAATTGAAAAAGGAGCTTTTTGGTGTGTTTAAAGATGCATTGTTCCATGAGCCAGCTTCTTTTGTTATTGCTTTCGTTCCTTTATTTGTTAGTCCCATTCATGGTTGCAGTGCGGTCCTTTCGGAGTTTAATTGGACCTGTATGAGCTAAAAAAAATGGTGGAAGAAACTTGTTCGACTCATTTTCAAAGACAATTGCAGGTTTCTTCCTTTCTTCTGTTAATTTTTAGTTAGTATAGGTGAAATTGCATCCAAATGTCTTACAGGTAGTAGTATATTACTATATTGCTCAGAAAGAAACTTATGGTTCTCAGTCCCTATTCAAAAGATAAAAGGTGTATTATTACTCTACCCTAAAAAGGTGGAAGAAACTTGTTCGACTCATTTTCAAAGACAATTGCAGGTTTCTTCCTTTCTTCTGTTAATTTTTAGTTAGTATAGGTGAAATTGCATCCAAATGTCTTACAGGTAGTAGTATATTACTATATTGCTCAGAAAGAAACTTATGGTTCTCAGTCCCTATTCAAAAGATAAAAGGTGTATTATTACTCTACCCTAAAAAGGTTAAGTGGTTGGTCGGAACTTACTCCAAAGAAAAAGAAGTCTAACGCATCGAGTCTTCAGTTGGATACCCTTTACTTAATAATAGTGAATATAATAATTAAAATGGTAACAACAGACATTAGAGACATCACTTTTTTGACATGAAAAAAAGGTGAGAGGGAGAAAAGGGGGTATGCAAAATGAGTAGGTATCGAGTGGTTTCCCATGTGATTCATCTAACTCCCCCAACCACACTCTTCGTTACCTTTTTTTCTATTGACGGTCTTCTCATAAAGAATGAAAAGAATCTTTTCCTTTACATGACGATTAAATGATGTTTAAGAGCTTGCCGACTATTAAATGATGTTTACGATACATTAACAATTCCCTTATTTATTTAAAGAGTCTATTACCAAAAAATATAGGTGTTTAACGGGTGGGCCGGGCCGGGCCGGGCCGGGTCCAAGTTTTTTTAACCCGTACGGGTTCATTACCGGGCCGGTTACGGGCTATCCCTTAACGGGTATAACGGGTTGGGGTTTTTTCGGGTAAAAATTGACCCGTACGGGTTACGGGTTAAAGGGGCCGGGCCGGGCCGGGTTTAACGTTTTTTTTTTTTTTTTTTGTAATTTTGTATAACTATTGTAATTTATTTAAAGAACACAAAGTAAATGATACTTGTGCACTTATAAAGTTTCAATGTAAGACTTTAAGTTTGTATTTCAAAAATTAGTTAGATGATTTAGTTTCAATTTAAGACTTTAAGTTTAAAATTGAAATTTAAAAATTGAAGTTTCAAATTTCAATTTAAGACTTTAAGTTTGAATTTCTAAATAATAATTTTAATTTAAGACTTTAAGTTTGAATTTCAAAATTAAAATGTTAAAGTTTCAATTTAACACTTTAACTTTGAATTTCAAATTTAAAGTTTCAATTTAAGTTATATTAAGAATTTGTATTACTTTAAAATATAAATTAAAGAATAGAAGGAATATGAGAAAAATTGCACTTGCTGCAAATTGCAAGTTCTTCTTTTATTTCATAATTCATATTTCATAACTCAAATTTGAAACTTACAAATTGAATGTTTACATCTTTTAAGACTTGAACAAATAACAATAAGTAAATTCGGATGGGTGACCACTTGTTAATATATCTCCAAGATTCTCGTCTTCTGGGCGATCAACATCTTCATGTCCTTGATTTCTTTAGTTGAATTCGTACAATGTGCATTAGCAACTTCGGTTGTTGAATATCTATATTTATAGCAAACTTTTAAAAATAAATATGTATAGTTCCATCTAGTAACTCTCCAGTAGTAGGGTTAATAGTTGTTTGACTATCATCACCATCTAAGCCCCATTCTATCGGGTGTGCAGCTCTCATATGTCTACTAAGCGTTTCAGTTCCCCCTAAATTTCCTACAGTCAAATGTTTAAATGAAACTTTACAAATTTTGCATCTAACTCTATCGGAACCTTCAATTAATTCAAAAAAATTCCAAACCTTACTTCTTTTTCTACGATTAGTCGTCGGAGTCGTAGGTGGTCTACCACTAGTGCCACCACCACCACCCCTTGTATCAACTCCAACACTACCTACCCCAGCACTAGGTGCACTAGTAGGTGTAGCAGATATCTCTTCTTCAATTCTTATTTCATTATCTTCTATTCCATAATCTTCTTGTAATTGATCATAATCTATATTTTCATTAGGCGATGTTTCGAGAACAATAGATATTGGGCTATTACTACCAGATGCTGAAGAATTACCTCTACTTTTACTCCCCCTACCAGTAACTTTTCTACACGCTTTTTTAGCAACACTAAACATATTGTGAAATTTAAGGAATAAATAAGCTCAAAATAAATATGCAATTAAAATATTAATAAGAGAAAGAGTTGGAGGGAGTGCACCGAATTAGAGCACTTGGTTATGCAATTTCGAATTTTCGATGTTACCACGAACAAACGTCAAGCCAATATTCCAACTTGAAGTTCAAAACCCGAATGATAAAATACTATAATTGAATTTCAATTATTCAACAAAAATGAGCCAAATAAATTCGAAGATGAAATGAGAAATTATTAAGACTTGAAGTTGAAGACTTGAACTAGATAATTAGAGAATAGGTGAATGAGAGAATTTGAGATTGAGATGAGAATTTTGAGTGAGAAATGAAGAAGGGGGAGGGGTATTTATAGATTTACATAAGGCTACATTTGTAAATTAAAAATGTGTTAAAAATTAAAAAAAAATGGCCAAAACTTCAATAAATCCGTTGGCCAACGGATTTTTTCTGATATAGCCGTTTGGGGTGGGCCCCATATTTCTGAATTTAAAAAAAAAAAAAAAAAAATTTTTGACCGTTGAACCGGGCCGGGCCGGGCCGGTTTAACCGTTAAGGTTACTATTTGCCGGACCGGGCCTACCCGGTTCCGGTTACCCGTTCAAAATTTTTTCCCGGAACTAACCCCTACCCCTTACAAACCCAGCCCACCCGGCCCTTTGCTACCGGTCCGGGCCGGTTCCGGGTTCGACCGGTCTGGGCCGGTCCGGAACCGGTCCAACCCGGCCCGTTTAACAGGTATACCAAAAAATTATCGTATCCAAAATTATCTATTAAAGTTATATTTCTTTCGTTTACTTAAAAGTAGATAATTTAGACGATAGGTATTTGATAATCAAAAATTTAAAAAATTTGATTGAGTAACCTTCTGAGTGCTAAATGCATAGTTAAATAATTTTTCTATACAAACGAAACAATAATGATTTTAATTTCAGATAGTTGAGTGACCTTTAAAATATTGACTCATTATTTAAACGTATTTTCAAAGAACTTACAGTGTGCTAGTTATACTTATCATAGTTATAGTATGTTTTATATAATACTTAAAATTTACAAATAATTCAATGGACCGGCATGAGAAACCATAAATTATATGATTTCGACTCTCATACTGAGAACTCATAACTTCAAATAAAGTACTCCCTCCGTTTTAATTGTTTTATATAATACTTAAAATATACAAATAATTCAATGAACCGATATGAGAAACCAAAAATTATATGATTTCGACTCTTATACTGATAACTCATAACTTCAAAGAAAGTAGTAGTTATTTGAGTGAAACGTTTACATACTCCCTTTTTCCTCCTTTTTTTCTTCTTCTTCTTCTTCCTCTACAACTATTATTTCCTTCGGTTTATAACGACTGTATGGGTCAGAACCCGACTCTATGATAGTCGACGAGGTTAATCGTTCATCTCGGCTAATACAAAAATAGTAAGTGCCATGATCATTCTTAATTAAGGATATTTTTCGTAACAACCTAAAATGGTTATTAAGATCAAAACCTATCTGTTATATCTAAAATAATCCCCTAATGTGGGCCCAGCCATCAAGGGTCAACTTATACAATTCGCATCTATAAATACCAAGAGAAGAAGCAAAAAGGGGGTTCCACTCTCTCTCCCCGTGGGGGCTCTAAAGATACATAGCAAAACATAGAGTGAGAACCCACCAACAAAAGCAGAAAGACGGCAGATCCAAATAAACGTGATTGTAAGGCTCTAAACCTCCTCATGGGGAGGCAGACCATTCCATTATCATATATAAAGATCGCCTATGTTTTATGTTGCTAATACGAACATTTCTCGTTATCTTTTCCTTTACTAGATTCATGATGTGTTACGACTTGCTATGATTGGCCCTCAACTTATATCTATTGTTTTGAATTCATAAAGTGATCAATAACTTTTGAATCAAAGAATTTGGCGCTGTCTGTGGGTATTTCCTAGTAAGATCACGTAGCTTCTCCTGAAATCAAAAGCAATAGAGAAACGTCGAGAAAGGGAGAAATACCTTGACTCAGAATAATCAACAATGTTCAACAACAGTTGAACTGGGACTCAGGCCATGTACCTTCGCCAAAATAATTCGCCATATTTGAAATTCGACTCGGGCTACGCGCGCCCTCGACTCAAAATAATCAACAATGTTAAACAAGAGTTGAACTGGGACTCACGCCATGTGCCTTTGCCAAATTAGTTCAACCGCAGTTGGTATTCGACTCGGGCTACGCTCCTTCGGCTCAAAATAATCAATAATATTCAACAATAGTTGAACTGAGACTCATGCCATGTGCCTTCGCCAAATTAAGTCAACCACAGTTGAAATTCGACTCGGGCTACGCGCCCTCGACTCTGACATACTCAACAACGTTCAGCGACAGCTGGACCGAGATCCAAGCCATGAGTCTTCACCAGATAGTTCAACTGCGGCTGAAATAAGATTCGAGCCACACGCCCTCAACCCTAGACAGGCCAACAAGGTTCAACTACAATTGAATTAAGACCCAAGTCATCTACCTCCACCGATAAACTGACAAATAAACTAAGGCGCAGGGCAGATATCCTCGTCAACCAGGTAAGCATGTCTGGCTCCTACTAGGATGAAAGACGTGCAGGATTCGACGCCTGCTAAACCACCTGGTCGAGCTTTCATTCCCACGGCGAACAGTCCAATCGCGCCCAGAATAGGATTATGATTGGAACGAACCGCCTTTGAGGAGACGCCTTGCCACGCCCAATTAAGAAAAGGAGGGGAATAGCCGCCAACGTCCAAAAATTAGCCCCCCTACCCCAAGGCGCAAATGAAACAAGCAGTAATTGAGCAATACAAAAAGGGAACTCCCCCTTGTTCGAAAAATAATCGCGGGCCACGCCCGCCTACATCCATCCAAACATCGTCTGGAAATAAATTAAAAAAAGAAAGGAAAAAGAAAAAACAACAACGTACAAAAGAAAAAAAAACAGCAACAGGCACTAAAAAGAAGAAGAAACCACCCGTTTCATTCATGGCCATCCGCACCATCGCCCGCTCCAGTTGCACCATCCCCTGCTCCGGCCATTTCGCCACCCACTCCACCTGCGCCACCACCTTCAATCTGCGCACTATTGCCAGCCCCCGCCAAACTCCCACCAGCACCATCATCAATACCAGGCGTTGCGGCGTCAAAACCACATTCCACGCGAGCCTCTCGCGCCCTTTGGCGTGCTCCCTCGAAAACTACTTCGGAAATGATGCCGGCTTCAAAAAGATGTTTGTACTGGACCTCAGCATAAACCCAAACCTCGTGGGAACCACCCATAAAAGCAGACCGCTCCTGGATACAGAGCAAAACTTAGAGAGAGAACCCGCCAACGAAAGCAAAAAGAGGGCAGATCAAAATAAACGTGATTGTAAGGCTCTGAATCTCTTCATGAGGAGGCAGACCACTCTATTATCATGAATAAAGATCGCGTATGTTTTCTGTTGCTAATACAAACATTTATCGTTATCTTTTCCTTTACTTAGATTCATGATGTGTTACGACTTGCTATGATTGTCCCTCAACTTATATTTATTATTTTGAATTCATAAAGTGATCAATAACTTTTGAGTCAAACAATAACCATTTTTTTAATTTTGATCCAAAATAATATCCATTTATCGAGTACCCAACGCGTTCGTTTGAAGAAAGCTTTTCTGTCGTTCCCTCTTTTATTAATTTCTTTCTTTTTTGTGTCAGAAGTAAAAATAGAAGTAAAAAGTTAAAGAGACAATCAGAAACTTTATTGTTCGTAAGAACAAGCGTGCATTTATCCACAGTGTATTTCGATTCATATTATCACACATTGTAGATTAGTCAATTTTGTCTCTATTTGCTATATCATAATTAGAATTGTAACGTGCGGGTATTGTAGAATACATGCATCATTTCTTTATTTTTTTAATGAAACAAATTCATAGCTCTTATTAATTTTTTAATGCTAGTGCTAAAAAGGCTGGACGATAGAAACTGACAACTTGATGCTAAAGGAGCAAAAAGGCTTTAATTGGAATTCCTTTATTGTCTATGTTTGCGTCAACATCCTGCGTTCCAATAACAATTAAACGTAGCAAAAATGAATCGATTAGTCGAATTGTAAATTACAAATGGAAAGAACTTAACTGGAGAAGATTTTATGTGATTCACTTATCTTTTATACATTCTCTGCACTAATGACATAATACAAAAGCATTTATAAAGCTAACTAATAAGTAAAGTTAATTGATGTTTTATTGATGTGAAATATTACCAATACAGTACTTTGAATACTGTCACTTGCGTATGTCAATTTTCTTCTCCCCTATTCTTCATTTCCATCTTTTCTTGAGCCAAAAGTCTATCGTAAAAAGTTTCTCTACCTCTCGGGTAAGGTTGCCAACTCACTACCTCCTATCTTATTGTTGTTGTTGTACGGTCCAAGAAATGTCTAAGGCTTATTTTAGACCATATTTCTTTCTTAAACTTTGTTTTTGTTTAAAATAAAACTAGAGCAAGTTTGTCCTCGATATGATGGCCAGCAGGCCAGGGTGGCTCAATAGCATCCAAAGTCTAAAACAAAGCCTTAATAAGAGGCCTTATATATATATATATTTCATGAGCATTGTTGTTTAAAAAATTAGACAAGCGTTGAATATATATATATATATATTAGACAAGCGTTGAATGAAAAAAATGAGAATTTAATTTTATAAAGTACAAAATATTGAATGAATTTAATGTCGATTGCATCACAACTAAAACGAGAGAACCAAGAAAATATTTTTCCCTCCATCCTAATTTGTGTGACACTCTCTTTTTTTAGTCTGCCCTAAAAAGATTACCTTTCTATATTTGATAATAATTCAACTGTAAATTTTTCTCTTTACCCTTAATGAGATAATTTTTAGCTACACGACTTTCTATTATTTATTTTAGATCATAAAGTTCAAAAGTCGTTTTTTATCTTCATGTCCAATCAAACACTTTTATATAAATTGGAATGACGGGAGTATAATTTATGTGATTATTAGATATACTTACATGACAATAGAGTAAAATAATTCTGCAAAAACGTGAAATAAGATTGACAGAAAATTAATTTGATTATATTAAATCAACATTAATAAGCTATAATTATATATTATATAGCACTACATTTAGAGAAACAGTAATTTTGGGACCCTTAAATTTTTGAGGCCTAAAGCAAATACAATCAGAATTAGAATTTTATTGTTACATTATAAAGTTATGTAATTAGAATCTCATGGTTAAAGTTCGAGTTAGTAAATTGTGTAATGTCACACATTGAATAATCAACGGCATGCCAAAGGAGCTTATGAATATTTGAATCACTATAGTTTCACATCTGAATTAGATGCTTATACTATTTCACACCGTAATATATTGCACTCGTGAACTACATTAAAGTCTTTCGCTCATTGTAATATGGTTTTGGCTTGAATTTTTTGTATTGGTCAAAATCAGGCCACATGACAACGGCGACAATAATCCCGTCGAAACCATCCTACATAAGTAACTAACGAACCCAACTTCGTATGACCTTCGCTATTCTCGATACGAGCAACGAGGTCAAGGCCTCACCATGAAGGGAAAACACCTCCCCGACCTGACCATGATAAATCATGATAGGCATAAGAAGTTCTCAAATATAAATACAAGAAGAGAGAGCTGAAAGAGGGCCCCGGGCCCTAGCCTTCTTCTCCACTACTCAGACAGTCCGAAAAGACATGGCAGAATCCCATGAATATGATCCTTGAGCTAAGGGAAAGGACAAAGATTCTATCTCCAACTACCCACGAAAGGGATAATATGATTGTAATTCACTTAACCTCTTTAAGGAGAGGCAGGGCATAATCAATAAAATTCCTCAGATATTATTTCTGTCCAATATTCATATATTTCGATTATGTCCTTCGATCCAGTATTAATTATGATTGGCTGTGATTTACCCTTTCATCTCTTTTGACCGATTTGCTTAAAAAGTGCTTAATAGCTTTTGAGTCAAACAATTTAGCGCCTTCTGTGGATTTTTTCTAGTAAAATACCTAGTTTCTTCCTGGATCGAAGCAAAAGAAACACCAAAAAGAAAAACCAACTCAAACCAGAGTCAATGGTAGCGCATCGAGAAAAGAAGAGTCAAATGCATCAACAGGAGCTAAAGTCCTCTGCCCTATAATTATCGAACAACTCGAATGAGGAGAGAAGTGAAACAAAGCATCCCCCTTCTCCTCTTAATTGTTGGGCAGAAATATGGAGTGTCCCACCCCCTCATCCACCATACTATATTGGGCCGGAAACTGGCACAGAGGTTTCTTAAACGAGGAATCGAAAATCACCTTGAAGCAACCTGAATAGCATGGTCAGATGAACAATCATAACACGAGTACAACACAATACCACAGGTCAAAACGAAGTCGACACCTAACGCCCATGACACTGAACCATCGTTGTAAACAACATAACCAGGCTAAGTGACTTCGCCATCAAAGTTTGACAGTTCGACCTCGCTTGGACTGTGACTCAGGCTAAGTGCCTTCACTATCAAAGTTTGAAAGTTCGACCTCGCTCGAACTGGGACTCAGGCTAACTGCCTTCGCCATCAAAGTTAGATAAGTCTGACCTCGCTCGAACTGGGACTCAGGCTAAGTGCCTTCGCCATCAAGGATCGACAGATGCAACCTCGCTCGAACATGAACGAGCTATCTTCTCGATAAGTTCATAATGAAATCCACAAGACCAGAAGCCTTTGTCACAAAAGAACCGGGACTCATTGACGAGCTCCCATCTCATGGCAAGATCATAAATCAACGGAGTATTGAAATGCAAGGCAAATAGCAAAAACGAGTTTTTTATTCATGAAATCAGAAATGCGGATTATTGCCGCTTACATCTGGTCCAGGCCAGTCAACTAAAAAAAAGGGAAGGGAAAAGAAAACAGCAACAAGAAACAAACAAATGCTAACGACGTACGAAGTAAAAAAGAAAAAATAAAACACAACTTTTTCCTCACTCGGTGCTGAAGTCTTCCACCCTCTTCCTAGGAGGGATAGAATTTCCTCCACCGAAGGATTCTATCGGTTCTGTGTCTCTAGCTGCCGGAGCGGGATTCTCAGCTGCCGGAAGGTTAGCCCGGAGATTGTCACGAGAAAAATTCCTGCCATATTTAACCCACGAAAAAGAGAAGGAAGGAACTTTGCAGAATATGTAAGAAACTTCAAGATTATTGCGAGCAAGGGAGTAAAGTAGATCTCAAATTAACAGAAAGGGAAATATCGTGAGAATTCTCTTGAAGATGAACGATATAACGTGAAAGATGAATGACAGATTCCTTCAATTTATAAGATACAAATTCCACGGGGCGCAAAAACCAACAGTCATTACTAGGACCTGACCGGGCGCAAAACGATTCAACTTTTCTGAAACATGTGTCATTATGACTGCCTGCACAAAGTAATGTTTCGTTTAGTAACATTTTCTTTATCAACCAGCGCTTTAGTTTCGAAACCATCATAACAATACACGAGTACTAGAAATATGTCCCCAGGCAGTTTCAAAGTTCATCACGCGACTAAGGAATAAAATGTGAATCTGACTCCCCCCACCCCCCGACTATGTCCTACACCTGATCCGACCGCTGATGCCGGTAAGATACGACCCTGATGAACGGAAGGACTAACTGTATTGGTCAAAATCAAACCACACGAACACGGCGGCAATGACCCTGTCCCAACCATCCTACAGATATAGCCAACGAACCTGACTTCATCTGACCTTCGTTATTCTCGATACGAGCGACGAGGTCAAGGCCTCACGATGAGGGAGAAACACCTCCCCAACATGACCATGATAAATCATAATAGGCATAAGAAGTTATCAAATATAAATACAAGAAGAGAGAGCTAAAAGAGGGCCCTGGGCCCTAGCATTCTTCTCCACTACTCAGAGAGTCCGAAAAAGACATGGCAGAATCCCATGAATATGATCCTTGATCTACGAGAAAGGATAGAGATTCCATCTCCAACTACTCACGAAAGGAATAATATGATTGTAATTCTCCGAACCTCTTCAAGTAGAGGTAGAGTAAATTTCTATAATCAATAAAACTCCTCAAATATTATTTCAGTCCAATATTCCCATATTTCGATTCTGTCTTTTGATCAAGTATTAATTAGGATTGATTATGATTTACCCCTTATCTCTTTTGATTGATTTGTTTAAAAAGTATTTAATAACTTTTGAGTCAAGACATTTTTAATATAATTCATACAAATTAATGACATGTTGAGTTTCTTTCTTTTCTTCCTTTGTTAATCATATAAAGAGATAGGAAATGTATGTCTTCCATTATTAGTTACTGACTTTTACTCTCTCTATTTCTTCTTAACGCAGATCACAGGTCCACAGCCCTCGCCACACGGCCAACCCCAAGTAGACGTATAGATAGATATATAGAGAGCATTCTAATTCCCTATATCAACGCCGCATTCACAATTCACAATCCGACAACTTTTCTTCTTTCTCTTTGCTTAAACCAAAATAGAAACAACTGTCTAGATTCTTCCCCATTTCTTCTCCATCTTCCATTTTTCAGTTCTCCACTCATCTACCTTCTCCTGGAGAATAACCCAAAAAAATGTCTGAACGGTGCTTATCAAACACTTGTATTAAATTTTTTGGTCTCCTCATCTCTGACTTAACTCTCTTCTGTTACTTCATTCTCTCTCACCCTCTTTACTTCTCTTACTTCATTTTCTTCTCTCCTTACCTTCTTAAACTCCTCTCTTTCCTCTCCCCTCTCTTCATTACAACTTCCCTTTTGCTCCTCGCCCTTCTCACCACCTTCTCCCCACCTAATTTCATCAGCCATGAAAAGTTTAAATCTTGTACAGAAAATTCTGAGTCAGAAAAGGTTAGTGTTATGCTCTCTGTTTATCATGCTGTAGTGGAAATGTTAAAGACACAGGGTGATGCCAAAAACGACGAGTTCTCTCGTTTCGAGGATTTTGAAGTTTACAAAATCGTGTTTCAAGAGAACCCAATTGAATTCTTGGACTATATATCAGATGAAGTTAGTGAAAAATCAGTTCTTGATTCTTTAGTTCAAGAAAAAGACTCTGTCACTGCCACAGAAAATTCAGGTGAAATGGAGGAGAAGACATTGGAAGATTTCTTCAAAGAAATAGATGAGTTCGAAAGCAAGACTTGGAATAGTGAGAATGTGGAAAGGAAGAAAACTGAGGCATTGGGCACAAAGGCCGATAAAGTGGTTGAAAAACAAAAGGAAGAAATGATGATGGGAAATGGATCCAAGGAGGCTGCTACTGCTGTTGCTCATGTTGATAAAGTGAAAAAGTCACATTCTTGGAGACTTGGAGAAAATCTTGATTACAACAAGTCAAAAATAATGGAGCAGAATTTGGGGAGCTATGGATCTATGAGGAAAGAAAAAGAGTGGACAAGGACATTAGCATGCAAACTTTATGAGGAAAGGCACAATACTAATGATAGTAGTAGTGGTGAAGGGATGGATTTGTTGTGGGAAACTTATGAATTAGACTCAGGAAAGAGCAAGGTCAAAAAAGATAATAATAACAAGAAGAAGATGAAGAAGAAATCAGGAGAATTGAAGAGCTACAAAAATGATGAAGAAGATGAAGAAGAGATGAATGGACAGTTGTGTTGCTTACAGGCTCTAAAGTTCTCAGCTGGAAAGATGAATTTAGGTATGGGAAGGCCTAATCTTGTTAAGATTTCTAAAGCAATTAAAGGGTTTGGATGGCTACATCATGTCAGCAAGAAAAACAAGGTCCATTGTGGTGAATGATTTTAGTTTAGTTAAATTAATTATGTTTATCTGAGGAGTAATTATATTAGCTTCAAAAAGAGATGTTTGTAGTAGTTTATTAGTATATGTTTCCAAGAAATTAGACTACTTAACAAGTAAATACTTTTTGTTGTAGCTATGCTGTAACAATTAATCAAATCCTGTCTAATTATCCATGATATTTCTGATATTGTTGGGGGAAAAAGAGAAAAATTCCAGGTAGGGGAGAAGGGGTGAATGTTGATAAAGCTTCTAATTTCTTTATGAGTTGTTTCTGTTGAATGTTCTCTAGTGATTCTTGGCATGCTTGTTGGTTGATGGATTGATATGTTCCCCCTTTGCCTAACCTTTGGCATCAAATGAGATTCTGAATATCACCAGATGATGACACTATTTTTGTGGTCACATCTGTCTATATGAGGAAGGGAAAAGTTTCACTCTTCTGCTAGCTTGTACTATATATTACTTTTGCTTTGTCACAGCATCAGCAGTTTTCACTTTTGGGAGATAAGTAAAAATTATATGGATTTGGCAGAAGGTAGATTCCAGTACTCTCTTAAAGCTCTATGATTTTAATGCTATGATTAAGAGGCGGATCTAGAGCACAACCAACGGGCTCAGAAGAGTTTTACAGCTTTTATGCAGATTCTCTCTATATGTATATACATATTTGACCATGAATACAATTTTTATGGTATCTTAACTCAAGATCACTGTACAAACTTATAAACTTCAAATCTTGAACCTACCTTTGGCTTTCACCAGGAAGTTCAAGACTTTTTGTGTGAAAATAAATGGAAGAAATAGAAGTTCAAATTGTTCACACCAGTTGACAAGAGTGTGTAAAGAATGCTGCAAATTTGTAATGGATATTTGACAATTAGGCCATTATACCTTATCTTTCCAAATAGTTACTCATTATGCAATTTGACCATTGTATATCCTTTTTGGCCAAAAATTAAGGTGTTTGGCCAAGCTTCTGGAAGGAAAAAAAAAATACTTTTGAGGAGAACCAGAAAAAAATAGTTTTTTTCTAAATGTATTTTTTTTGGAAACACTTTTTAAAAAAAAAAAATACTTAGAAGCAGTTTTTAACAGCTTGATCAAATACTAATTGTTATTCAGAAGTGTTTTTCAAACTAATTAGTTAAACACAAACTGTTTCTCACCAAAAATATTTTAGAAAAAAACACTTTTGAAAAAAAATGCTTTTCAAAATAAGCCGATTTTTACAGCTTAGGCCAAAGTCTTTTGTTTCATAGATAAGAATCAAAGGAAGTGCCTATGTATGCCAATGTGTGTGCGCCCATAGTTATCTAATCTTTGTGTATTGAAGTTGGGAGCAATAACTAGAACAAAGATTTCATTTGGGCAAAATTAGAGTTGAAGTTAGACCTTTTATTTATTTGGAGTTGAAGTTAAAAACATAATTTATAGAAGTTTTCTACTTTTGAGCAAAACAACAGTTGGTATAATTATTTCACAAATACCTATGCACATAGTTATCTAATCTGGTCGAATGATCTAAAGACTTCGTCATTCAATTTTGGAGTCAACAATTTCACCACTCCAACGTGTATGTTTGGACGTTGGTATATGGGTATTGTGAATAAATTAGAATATGATTTCAAGTTAAGTGATTTCTTCCTTTAAGCTAATTACAAGAAAAGTTTTCACGCATTTGCTTCTAGGATAATTAAGCTTTGCACAAACAATACTAAAATTCTAAACAATCATTGAGAATATCAATTTATTTGATGTACATTTGGTAAGGTGTTATATTGCGCAATAATAATATTTTTAAGTCAAAAAACCATGTTACTGTTCGCAATAGGGTTATCCCTAAATTCAGGCACCATGTTTGTTCATAACATATAAACTCAAAATATAACCTGATTACTGTTAATTCTGTTAATTATATTGCTCCAATCTTTAATTAAAATTTACTTGCACTTTTGAAAATCTCCAAAAAGTCATATGTATCCAACCGCATCAAGTGAAAGAGCCCAGTTTAATGCTGTGACAATTTTTCCAAGGCCTAGTTGTTCTGGCCTTTATTAACAATATAATTGAACCTCCAAATGAAGGAGTATTTTTAAAAAATAGCCAGATTTATAATTGTTCGTTCAAAAATAGCTCAATTTCAAAGTAATCGGAATGTAGTCACTTTTTTCTGTAAAGATAAATCTGAGTTCCAGCATAAATACACTAGAACTCCAGCATAATATACAAAGAGTTCCAACAAGTATAATGGTTCAGTATAATATACTAGAGTTTGGAGAGCCAGTGCTCGAGTCTCCAATATATTATACTAGAGGCAGCAAAGTATACTCGTCTAGCATAATATGCTGGAGTTCATACACAAGTGCACCGAACTCCAGTATATTATGCGGGACTGATCTCTATTGCAGTAAAACAGTGACTATTTTTTATTGACTTGGTAAATACTGACTATTTTTGATTAATCAGTTCGAAAACTTAAGTCTATACTCTATATTGTTACTACTACTAGTGTGGCATGCTAACACTATCATCCCAAAATCTACCAGTACCATACTACAATTATATGCATATATAAAACCAACCGTAATACTAATGAATGAATGTATTATTACTCGCTGCTATTGCTATAGAAAACAAAACTGTGCAGGTAGAAGACTATTAGTCCTCAGCAGCATGTTCAATTATGATATCATACTTAGTACGAAGGACCTCGCTTTTGGCTAATTCTTCTGACTTTTTCCCAGCGCTGCTGCTGCTTTCTTCAAATACTTGATCTGGCTTTTTCCCAGCACTGCTGCTGCTTTCTTCTAATACTTGATCTGGATTTTTCCCAGCACTGCTGCTGCTTTCTTCCAATACTTGCTTCATTATTAGTGTCCTTTGAATTATGATGGTATCCCCAATTTTCAACCAGTGGCGAGCTGCATACTTCTTCCAGTCCTTTCTGAGAAATCTTCCCCTCTTATTTTCCACTAGTTCCATCATCCATTCTCCTCCAATATGACTATTTAGAGTTAGCGTTGCAGGTAATACAATACAAGGTTTGAGTCTCACATAGGATTCCTCCGTTACACGTAACCCGTTCATACCGTAAATATCAGATTTTGTTAAAATCTTGCGAATCACCAATTCTTTCTTTACATATTCACGGACATCATCAACAGTTTGGACTCTGCAAATATATGCATGGAACAACAAATCAATATTCACTATAACTGTTGTGGCGTTCATATCAAACAAGTTTAAATTAAATTTCAAGATTCGCTTCATTTAAAGAATATGGAAAGCTTGAAATCATAGAAATGTGTTAATGTAGCATAAAGAAAGAGGGGAAACAAGTAACAACATACTCGTTAGAATCGGTGCTTTCATTAAGTATATCAGTGATCGGGTACAGTACGGGTACAGCATCCATTTCTTGAACATTTCTTGAAGGATAATGGACTTGTTTCTCAGAAACAACCCTGCATGTTAAATTGGACTTAATCTTTCTCTAATGCATGCACCATATGTATGTAATTATTAAACAGATCGATGTAGTGACATACTTGGAGTGATTGATTTGGAGATGAGAATCAGTTCTGGACTTGTCATCAAGAGTGTTATGTTGATCATCATACGGGTTTTCATTCTTTTGATATTCTTCTACCACCAGTTCTGATGCGCCCCTCATTATTGCTTCATTACTCTTTTGATCATCTTCTAATTGATTCTCAACTTCTCCTTTCCTTTTTTCATCACCCATTTTCAACTTCTTGATTCTTGTTCTTGGCTACAACTTATTTAAGAGGGAAATATTTGGAGAGAGAAAGCAGGAAAATGGGTATTAGATTCATAAGTCACCAGAATTTATATAGCTCTGTTTTTCTGTTAAGTACTTCGCTTCCTAATTTCTCATTTTCAAAGTTAGAGGGTGTTTGGCTAATTTATAAGCTGGTCAAACTGGTTTATAAATACTTTTTGGCTTATCTACGCGTTTGGTAAAATTAAAAGTAAGTTAAGTTTGGCTTATCTACATACACACACATCTCAGCTTATAAGCACATTAAGTTTGACCAAAATATTTACTATTTTATCCCTAATATACTTCTTTTTAAAACAAAATTCTTTCATATACCCAGTTCTTAGGCTACTTGTTATTAATTTTATCACTTTTATCCAAACACGTAACTGCTTATTTTTCAAATCAACTTCAGCACTTAAAAATATTTTTTAGCACATAATGCTTATCAACTACTCTAAATTAGCTAAGCTAAACGGGCTCTTACGCCCTTTCCGGCAACTAAGCTTATAGATTTATGTATTGTAGTTTTTTTCCTCTTAAAAAGAAAAAAGCCAATTGACAGGAAAAAAAAATTCAAGAATTACTGCCAGTTGCGGAGCCAATCCCAACTATGGGTTCAATAACTTTAATTCAAATTATTTATTTATTTTAAGAGAGTTCATTAAATATATATAAACTATTAATTTAAAATTAGTAACTTAAAATTTTTAAATTCTGAACCCATAAACTCAAAATCCTGGATTCTCGAGAGCTATTTTAAATTTTTTTCAAGTAAGTCAAAAATGTTAAACAAGGATATTGTATAAGCCTTCATACATAATATTCATATCTATATCTATATTATATTAAAAGTGGGAAGGTCTTAAGTTAAAAGTTAAATTACTTTTTTACTCCTTTTAAAAAGTTCATTATCCAACTCATTTTTCAGTGGAAGATAGAGGCGGTGCATAGTACTTGATTTACTATGTTTATTTACTTAATAGTAAAGATGAAGCAGTAGACACATTCAAGCAATACAAAAATGAAGTTGAAGTATAACTTACCAAGAAAATCAAAATGATAAGAAGTGATCAAGTACTATGCACCGCCTCTATTGCTATGTATATCGGGGTGGTGATATGTATATCCTTTTGAACAAATATGTTTAGAATATGGAATTATCATTAAATAATGATCCCTTACACGCCCAAATCCAATTGGATTGTAGAAAGAAAGAATCATTCATTAAAGGAGATGATGAACGCATTATTGACAAGTTCTGGTTTGCCACAAAACTTGTGTGGGAAAGCCATTCTTTCGACTAGCCAAATACTAAATCGAGTATCACATAGCTAAACACAATCATTCCATATGAAAAATGGAAAGGAAAGAAGCCCAACTTGAATTATTTTAAAGTGTGGGGGTGTTTGGCAAAAGTGCAAGTTCTTAAATCCAAAAGGTAAAAATAAGACCGAAAATCGTTGATTGTGTTTTTATAGGATATCCGACTAATAGTAAACCATATCAATCTCTACTTCATAAATCAGAAAATTCCGACAGTCATAATAGTACAATTATAGAATTAGAAAATGCTGAGTTTTTTGAAAATATATATCCGTATAAAAAGGAATGTGAGTCGATTGGTGAATGATCTAAATGACTTCGGCAAGAAACAAAAGAAAGTACACTTAATTAGGAGGATCAATATATAGTAAACGTCAAAGAACGTCTACTTTATTTGAACCATATTCTGTGACTTTCTTATTGGAAAATGAGCCTCAAACTTTTAATGAAACTATCTCTTCTTCGGAATTATTATTTTGGAAAGACACAGTCAATGGTGAAATAGAATTCATACTGAACAACCATACATGAGAATTGGTTGATCTTCCTCCTGGAAATAAACCGTTGGGCTCTAAATGGATCTTCAAGAGGAAAATGAAATATGCTGACACTATTGATAAATTTAAGGCAAGACGTGTGATCAAATGATATAAACAACGAGAAGATCTTGACTATTTCGATACATACTCTCCAGTTACAAGAATTACATCCATATGAACGTTAATAGGGTTAACTGCAGTTTATGATCTTGAAATTTATCAAATAGATGTTAAGACAACCTTCTTAAATGGAGAGTTGGAGGAAGTAATTTATATGAAACAACCTTAAGGTTTGTGGTTCCTGGTAAAGAAAAGAAGCTATGTAGACTTGTTAAGTCCCTTTACGAACTAAAGCAAGTACCCAAATAATGGCATGCAAAATTTGACCAAACATTATTGTCAAATGGTTTTAAAATAAATAAATGTGATAAATTTGTGTACATTAATAATATTCCAAATCACATAGTAATTGTTTGCTTATATGTGGATGATATGCTGATAATGAGTAATGACATTGCCAACATAAATGCGACTAAGCGCATTCTAACTAGCAAGTTTGATATGAAAGACTTGAGAGTTGTTGATTTAATTCTGGGAATTAAGATCCATAAGACTTCTCAAAGTGTGGCTTGTCACAATCTCATTATATTAAGACAGTACTTGAAAAATTTAAGCACTTGGATTTTAAAGTTGCAAAGACTTTAATTGACGTGAATCTTGCGTTAGCAAACAATAAAGGCCAAAGCATATCACAATTGGATTATGCTCGTGTGTTAGGTTGCTTAATGTACATCACGACCAAATATAGCTTGTGCTATAAGTAAATTGAGTCGATATACGAGCAATCTAGGTCAATCTCATTGGATAACCATGAAACGAGTTTTGGGTTATTTAGTACATACCTAGGACTTTGCTTTGCACTATAGTGAATATCCTGCGGTCATTTAGGGATACTGTCATGCAAATTGAATTACCGGATCAACTGATTCCAAGTCCACAAGTGTATATGTATTCACTATTGAGAAGTACTCCCAGAAAATTCAAAATAAAAATAGTTTCGTGTTAGGCATGATTTTTGTGATTTTTGTGTTATTTTATCTTAAATTTACATTTTTGTGTGCATGTTTATTAATAAAAGACAAAAAAATATACATTAGGTTTTGCATTTTATGTGATTTACATTTTTTAAGTGATATGTAGTTATGTGGGATAATTGTAGTAAAAAATAGTTGTGTTATAGGTTAGTATATGTATATATATATATATATATATATATATATATATATATAGTATATGTATATATATATATATATACACATATACATATAATACATCATAAAGAGCAGAATTGGGCCATGGCTTAGTCTAAACAAACAGGCCCAAACGAATCACCTCTGATCCAACCCGTCCTCGATCGTGGCCGTTCGTTTCAAATTGATCCTAGGGCCACGATCTCTCTTATCAACCCGTTCAAGAAGCACTGATCTAGGCCGTTCAATTCAGTGGATCCAACGGCCAGTGCTTCATCCCCCAACCCGTTGAGCAACCCGACCCAATCAACCCCAGACAACCCGGCTCCCATAGCGACCAAACGGTATCGTTTGGATTAATGAAACGATCCAGGCCGTTGATCTCATTTGATCAAACGGCCAGGATTAGATCCCAGCCCCACCATATATACTAAAAAACCTACCCAGCCCCCCCTTAGCCGGACCCCTCCTCTATCGTCTCTCTCAGAGACAAGCCAAGCCCCACCTTCCCCCACCGCACTCCGCCGGCCGGAAATCGTCTCCGCCGGCGGAAGTAGGCCAAACCAACCCAAACTAATACCAAAATCTTCCCCTCACCTCCCCCATTACGGATCCGGCGTTAGTTAGCTTCGAATGTTAGTCAAACGCTTCGAATATCAATTCGAAGTTCGTCGGAATCTGAGAGTTCATCCCAAACCACTTCAAAATCACACCACAGCCTCCTTACACCTCCCCCACACTCCCACTAACATTGGTTTGGTTCGAATCTTGCCAGAATCGCAAAAGCCCCAAATCCGAGCCCAAGAACCCTAGAATTCCAAAATTAGGGATTTCGTCCGATGTTAAGAATTTGGAGTCAATAGGCTCTAATTGGAGTGTTTTTCGTTCGAAAAACACTTCAATTAAAGCATGTTCACTTCAAAAATACAATCTCAAGTCCGTGGAAGCCCGAGTTTGTTCGAGTTCGGATTGTCTTCATTAGGTATTTCAATCTTCTTCTGTTTTTAGTTATTGTTGCGTTCTTTGTTTGGTTTAGCCGTTAGTTGTTCTTTTTTGTGCTTAAATTTTATTTTTTGTTTCTTTTGTGAGAGGTCTGTCCTTCTACCCCTTAAGACCCTTATTTGGTCATTCTCATTTTTGTTTGTTGTTGGAAAATGTTAGTTATAGAATGTGTAGTCGTCTCGATCAACATTGTCAAGTGTTTAATTCTGCATTTTTTTTTGTTTACCTGAAATTGTCGAATCACTGATTCGACGATTGACTTGTTACCAATTGTACCTGTTGTATGCTGTGATCGATTCAACAAATGTCGTCGAATACTTAGTTTCAATTGTTGCCGAGATTTTTAATTCACTGTTTTATCGGTTAAAATTGTTATCACTTTGATGTGTTGTAACTGATTGGATTTTACTATACTAGATAATGTTAGCATGGTTGCAAGTCACCATTGGGTTTGTTGGCTGTTGGATTCTGGGATGTAGTATTAGGGTTGAATAAATCCATTTGTTTAATCCCTCACCCATAAGATGGCCTAGTGGAGCCTGCTATTACAGCAGGGCACTCCACCAGGTTCTGCATTTCATATTTAGTTTACTAAAGCCCACACTTAGACAATTCTTAGTGCTGAAACAGAAGGAGCAGTAGGATGGGCAGGGCCTTAGTTTAATTTGCTGGCCATCCAAAGAAGAAGGGATTTGGCTATAAATATAGGATGAGTAGAACACTAGCGGGGACGGGAGAAAAAGGACAGGAGAATACTGGGGAGTAACTAGAGAGAAAAGAACAGTAATAGCTGGAGAGAAATAGGCAGCAAAGATACATTCTTGAACACCATAAAAGAGATAGACAAGTACTGTTTCATTGGCTTGTTTGTACTGTTTCGCTTGTTCATTGCTGAAGTCCTGTTTGCCACTCTTTTGGCTACTGCTGGTTGTGTGTTTGCTGCTGTTAGTCCATTGTTGTTATGGTTCTTGTGTTGGTGTGCTGAGGTCGATTGGGTGCTATTGGCTGAGTTGGGAAGTGTCGAGCCACTGGCAGTGCTGTTATTTTGTCACTGGCAGCACTGTTTTGGGATTGTTTGGTCGTTTGTGTTGCTGGTTTGTCTATAGTGTTACTGCCTGGTTGATTGTTGCTGCTATTGTTCCATTGTGGTTGCTGTTTGTGTCTATAGTGGTGCTGCCTGGGTGATTTTTTTTGTGTTGCTGTCAATCCAGTGTTGTTGCTGCCTGTGTGGTTAAATGCCACTGGTTGTTGGTCGTGGTTATTGAGTGTTGCTGGCTTGGTCTAGTGTTTGCTGGCTTGGTCCATTGTTGTTGCTGTGTCTTTGTTTTTAGCTGGTCCATTGTTGTTACTGTTGTGCTCATTTGTTGCTGGTCCAGTGTTTGTGGCTATTTGGTTGGTTATCATTGTTGCTGTGGTGTTTGTGTGGATGTTGGTTTACCGTGGTTGCTACTGGTCTATTGTTATTGCTCCTGTTACTATTGCTGCATTGCCACTGCTCATTCATCTTCGTTCTTCCGCATTCCAGGTACACGTCCCTGTTGTTGTAATTCCTTGTTTCGAAAAGAATGAAGCCTGAAGCTTATGTTTGAAGTCTGTTGAATCATGTAGTCGTCCAAAGTTCTTGCGTTTGATTACGTTCTGTTATTATCTAATTAAGTTTGTATTGCTAGTTTGGTTACGGAAAAATGTAGCTAGACTAAAGATACACTACCATTAGATATGCACGTAAACCTGAATTAGTCTGTTGTATCTCTGTTCAATCTTCTCTACTCGTGTGTGTAATCTCCAAATCGGTTAACGTTAGATCTTAGGTTAAAAGCAAGATTAGCTAGGGAGTTATTACTCAACTGAATGACGTAATTAGATTAAAAGAGTCGGGGGTGCATTTCATGTGACCCGACCCCAATTTCGGGCAAGAGCAAATAAAGCGTGTCAGGAACCACAGGCGCATTTCATGTGGTGTGGTTCGTAGCAAGTTTTAAATAATTTGGAATCAATTCCTAAGTAAAATACAGTGGGATGTAGTTCGCTTTAGATTTGAATCAAAGGTGCGCCTCGCCCAATAGTTACACTAATCGCACAGCCTTCATAGATGTACATATAAAATACTTAGATTTTGAGATGCGTCGTTTCTTATCACGCCCTTCTCAACAGTGTAAATAAGTAGTCGATCCGGGCGCGTATTTTAGTTCTATCTTCTTAAATACGGGTGTGCATTTCATGCGACCCAAATCCAAACCCCGAAATGTTGAATAAGAATATGTCGAGGATCCGGGTGCATTTCATGTGACGTGATTCGAAAGCATATTTTTAAGCAACTTTCTCTTTCGTAAATCATAACCAATAATAAAAGCGGTAAAGGGGTATTAACTTGCACTAAGTACATAATTGTAAAAAGCAGATAGATAAGCCAAACACGACAGTTGAGCGACCGTGCTAGAACCACGGAATTCGGGAATGCCTAATACCTTCTCCCGGGTTAATAGAATTCCTTATCCGGATTTCCGGTTCGCGGACTGTTAAATAGAGTCATTCTTTTCCTCGATTCGGGATTTAACCGGTGACTTGGGACACCATAAATCTCCCAAGTGGCGACTCTGAAATAATTAAATAATTCCCGCCTCGATTGTCCTTTAATTGGAAAAACTCTTTCGCATCCTCGCCGGTGCGGTAAAAAAGAGGTGTGACAGCTCTGGCGACTCTGCTGGGGATATCTTTAGAATTCGAGCTCGGAATAACTGTTGTATTTGGCATATTTTATTATCCGATTCTTTTACATGTTGGCATCAATGTGCAAAATGTTGTTTTTACTGCTTTGATATTTTGTGAACTGTACATATAAATTGTGCCGGAACCAATCTCCTCTCTGAGTCTTCTAAATCATGAAGAAGGGTGCACTTCGTGTGACTTCTTTTCTGTATAGTGTCTGATTCCCATTTTAGAACGAGGTTTGGATAAGTTGCAAAACCGGTGAAGCTTCTGTATTCCCGGGTTGTTGCCTCCTCCTCGGCTCGAGCTGTCCGCTCGGGTAAGCCAAGTCTAGAACAGATAAACCCAGGTTTTTAAACCTAGAATAACAAAGCTTCGTGCCGGATCCCTAGTAGGAAACGTTTATTTGCATCATGTCGCATTTGGCTTAGGGGACTCAACACAGGGGTTGGGTCCGTCTAGGACAGGTGACCTGAAATGAACGGACTATCCTGTTGCATCCTGTTTGTCTTGCGCATTTATCTGTTATAGACTTGCATGCTGACCGGCTTTAGAGAAAAAAAAAAAAAAAAAAAAAAAAAAAAGAAAAAGAAAAAAAGGGAAAGGAAAATATGTTTTGTTCTTAAGATAGAAATAGCTTACTTGTCTTCCTTTAGTAAAATGAATAAATAAATAATGTCTTTTGTTTCGTCAAAACCGAACTACGTGGGTTTGATTCTCATTGGATGTGAGATACGTAGGCAACCTCCATCAGGTCCAACTTCACCTTTTGAAAAATGGTCGAAATATCAAAACTAACTTTTGTACTAAATAAGTCGGTGACGCTGTTTTTAAAAATAGCCGAATGTTCCCGAAAGGGACGCCGGAAGGCTAATTTCATAATAAACGGCCACCTTTGGGTCAATTTTGATTTCGATCAATTTACCCCACAGCCTTAAAAGCCTTCGTCCCCGAGACGTTGAAAGGCCGTGATTGAAAACTGATTTTTTATTTTTAGCAAAACAAAGTTGTTTTTCTTATTTAAATCACCTTAATAAATGTGCAGGATGAGCACGAATCAGAATAAATCATTTTCAATCCTTAGTGAGGTCCCTCAGCCGCTCCGTATATGGTGGAACAATATGGAAGACAGTGGCAAAAAGGTAGTAGGGAGAATTTTGGAAGGTTTGGTTGATCTGTTGAATATCAAGCCAAGGGAGGACATCATCAAGGCACTGGTATCTTTCTGGGATCCGACCCGTAATGTGTTCCGTTTTGTTGACTTTGAACTGACGCCCACGTTAGAGGAAATTGTGGGCTATGCAGGACTAAATGGGAAATTAAGAGGGCAATACCTGCTCTCACCAAGACCGGTATCTCCACATGGGTTTCTGGATTTGCTGAGCATTAGTCGGAAGGTGAAAAATGATGATCTGCTGAAAGGGTATTGCGATCTCCAATTCTTATATCAACGGTACGGCGCTCCTCGGGGTTTTGAAGAGTCAAACCTTGGACTGACTCACGCAGGGAATAGAACCAAGTGGGAGGCCAGACGAATTCTAGCATTCATAACGACATTCTTGGGGATTGTGATTTGTCCGCGCGAAGATAAGAAAATAGAGATAAGTCTGGTAGGAATAGCCGATGTTGCAATCAAAAAGGCTACCGGCACGGTGGTCCCTTTGGTTTTGTCCGAAATCTATCGAGCCTTGACTGTATGCCGAGAAGGGGGCAATTTCTTCCAAGGTTGCAATCTGTTACTCCAATTATGGATGCAAGAACACCTCCAGCACCGAACACAATACATGAACCATGGGTTGACCGGAAAAAACTGTATCAGGGGTTTCGAAGAACGGATGATGGGTGCTGTATTCCCTGAAGGCGTCGAGGCATGGCTTGCACGACTGAGCTCAATAGAAGCCGATCGGATTGAATGGGCATTCGGGTGGTTACCCGATACTGAAGTAATATATATGGCAGCCGAGGAGTGTTATATCCTTCTGATGGGGATTCGCAGTGTCCAACCATATGTCCCTCACCGTGTATTACGTCAACTAGGAAGGTTTCAGGTTATTCCTACCGATCAAGACCTGAGGAAGTACGCCATTGAGTTGAGCCCGGGAGTTGTATTCCCCGAAGAGAAGATTAGAAGGCCGTGGCACGAATGTCGGTTCCTTGAGCCTAAAACCATGGTCCGGGAACTAGCTAAGGGAGAGGTGGACCCAAAGTACAACGTGTGGTTCGGGAAAAGATTCCAGATTCGTCGGAAATGTTCTAAAAGAGCCCATGTCCAACAATTCACGGTAGATTCACGGGAACAATGGGATTGGTTAGCAAAGGAGGAGGGGTACAGGACGAAGATTGGCAGGATAGAACAGCAGGTCCGGGACCTCCAATTCGAGAAGAACATGCAAGCTGCCACCGACGAAGGAGACAAAAAGAAGTTGGCGCAAGAAAATGACTTCTTGAGAGCTCAAATCCAGCAAATGAAAAGAGATGCGGACAGACAGGCGAGGAGTCGGGCCGACGAAAAATTGATAAAGGGTTTGAGAAGCCAAGTCACCGATATCCAAAGAGAATTGGACGAGTCGAAAGCCCGGACAACGAGGATCCATGCTAGCTGGAGAAAGGAGGCACATCAACATGCACTTCACCTAAAACGGGTGGAAGAAGATTACACCGATATCATCACTAGCCTGAGGGAAGCAAATGTTGTCCTTGGGGAGCGGGTTTTCAAGCAAGCCCAAGATGCCAGAGCAGACCTCGACCGCTGCCACAATTTGATGGCCCGACTGCAAGGACAAGTGGATAGGCTCCTAGATCAAGTCACCAACAATGCTCGAAGATTGGGGACGAAAAACCAGCAGATAGAGCGGCTACTCGGAGAAAGGGACATGATCAAGGACAGAATTGGAGAAATCGGGCACTATGTCACCATGAAGTGCCTAGCTTGTGAACGAATGCCCCGCGCCGACCTTTTCGCTTCAATTATGGGTTATGTTCATCGGATCATGGAAGAGTTGAGGGACTGCACAAGGACCTCACACCCAGGCCCGCGGCAAGGCCGAATGATGCCTCGCGGGCCCCCAGGGATTTTAGGGCATTAGATTTTTGATTGAAAATGTATTTTTGAAATGTTGAGACAAGCTAGTTGGCATTTTTATCTTTACTTTCCCAAGTCAAGCATTTTCTTTTGTTTTTTGCTGATTGTTGTAAGACGTGTTTTGTAACTACACGGTTTTATTTGATATAAAAGTTACTGAATTTTGCCACAATCTTGTTACCAGAACTACGCTCGGTCTGATTCACGCGGGGTCGTGATACGTAGGCAATCCACATAAGATTCGACCACCACTAAAAAGAAAGGAATCCATAGGTTAAATAACAATAAGGCTTGCAAAGATAGTCGAAAAAAAAAAAAAAAAAAAAAAAAAGAAGAAAAAGAAAGAAAAAGAAAAAAGGGCCGGAATGACGCATGTCAAGAGTACATGTAGAAATGGTTATTTGGTTAGGTGCATTGCATCCAACGTGCTATAACATATCTGTCCAAATCGGTGAACTAACAAGTTTGTTGCATTTCAGAGAAAGTTTAGCAGTTGGTTTGACAGAATATACTGGCCAGCCATCACTACCGTACTAGATCCAAAGGACCAGTTACAGTAAGCATGTCGAGTTCTGGCAAGAGTCTCGAGGAAGAAAAATCCGAGCTACAAATCATGAAAGAAGAGGTAGGCCGGTTAAAACAACAGATAACAGAGATGCACCTGGCCTGGGCCAGGGAACAGTCTTCACCAAACCGCCCTACTCTCGCCTCAGCTCCGGAACATCCGCCCATCGATCCTTCGACAAGCGCCCCGATCTATCCGTACTTTCAGGGGGGAAAACCCGTATGCCACCCACATTCCACCAGCCAAACCAAATCCTCCTCCAGCCACCCCTGTTTTTGTGGCACCTCCACCTGCTCCTCTGCAAAGGCCGGCCGGCGAGCCGTATGTTCAGATCCATGACAACTCTTACTATCCTCCAGAGCCTACTTTCAGGGCCCCTGAACCACAATCACATACACCTCACTGGGATAATCCGGCAGAACCGGAAAAGCACTTCCAAAGTTCGGAACACGAGGAAGTTGTCAGAAAAGTTAAAAGCCTGGAGCAGTCCTTCAGGAACATGCACGGTTTGGGCAACCGGGTCAGCGTCGCCTACAAAGATCTATGTCCATTTCCGGACGTCCAGTTGCCAGCGGGGTTTAAAATGCCCAAATTCGACCTATACGAGGGGCACGGCGACCCAGTAGCCCACCTACGAGGGTTCTGCAGTAAAATGAGAGGGGCCGGAGGACGGGACGAGCTTCTGATAGCTTACTTCGGCCAGAGTCTGGGAGGATCTGCGCTGGAGTGGTACACTAGACAGGATCCCAGTAGATGGTTTACGTGGGATGATTTGGCTCAAGCTTTTATCGGCCAGTTCCAATACAATCTTGAGATAATCCCCGACCGCCTATCATTGTTAAAATTAGAGAAGAAGCCCGCTGAAAGCTTCAAGGAATTTGGTTTCCGTTGGAGGGAACAGGCGGCCAGGGTAGATCCGCCGATGAGAGAGAGCGAGATGGTGGACTACTTCTTGCAGACATTAGAGCCCACCTACTTCGGACATCTGGTAACGTCCGTGGGCAAATCATTCACTGAGGTGATAAAAATGGGGGCTATGATCGAGGAAGGTTTGAAGGCCAACAAGATCATGAGTTACTCAGCATTGAAAGCCACCACTCAGGCTATCCAAAGTGGTACTGGAGGAGTACTTGGGAAAAAGAGGAAAGAGGAAGTCGCGGCAGTCGAGTCCGGGGCATGGTTCAGAAATAGAGGCCCTGCACCCCAATATAGCCCGCCCGAGCCTCACCACCAAAATTACTCCCACAATCCATATAACCACCCGCAACATTACTATCCCGCACCTGATCCCCATTTTACTGTCCACCACGCACAGTCCTATTCTGCACCTCCTGTCCATGCACCGTGGCGTGCACCAAACCCGCAAAACAATCACCCACCCCCAAGAGCTTACGGAAACCCCTCGGGCACGAGTTTCCGTCCGAACCAGGCATTCAGGGGCGACAGGGCGCCGAGGCCAAAGACTTTCACTCCCTTAGGAGAGTCTTACACTAGTCTGTTCCACCGGTTGAAGCAAGTAGGGTTGCTAAATCCGGTTGAAGCTAAGCTACCAAACCCCCTCCCGAAGAACCTGGACCATTCAGTAAATTGTGCCTACTGCTCGGGATGTCCGGGGCACGATACAGAAAAGTGTTGGAGGCTAAAGACGGCCATCCAGGAGCTCATTGACACTCGCAGGATTGAGGTCCAGACTCCAACAGAGCCCAACATCAACCAAAAGCCGCTTCCAACTCATCATGAGACCAATATGATCGAGTTGGTACGGGCGGAGGAAGGAAAGGAGAAAGCCTCTCAGACTGTAATGATGATTAAGTCTAGCGGGGCAGGAACGAGAAAAGGGCCAAGCCTTGATGAGTCGCCCAGTTGCAAGAAGGACATACCAGGAGAGTCGGAAGCAGGAAAGGAAAGTGTGAACGAAGTACCGGTGAAGCCGGCCAAGATAGTTGTACCGGGGGCAGCAATCAAGCCCATCTTGACAGTAGCAGGCGTTCGAATGGATCCTTTCATCATCCAGCCGGCAACACAGTTGCCAGTAACTGATAGCCGGGCTGTCCCATGGAATTATGCTCGGATTACAACGACCTACAGAGGAAAGGAGGTGAAAGAGGAAGTTTGTGAAGCCCGAGGGTTGACCCGCTCGGGGAGATGTTTTGCCCCTGCGGAATTGAGGAAGACCACTCCGGCAGTATTGAAAAAGCCGGTCACTGATGAAGAAGCGGAAGAATTCTTGAAAAAGATGAAGCTGCATGACTACTCTGTCTTAGAGCAGTTAAAGAAGACTCCGGCGCAAATATCATTGCTATCCTTGCGGATACATTCTGAAGAACATCGGCAAGCATTGATGAAAGTCCTGAATGAGGCACATGTACCGGATAAAATCTCAGTAAGCCATTTGGAGAAGATCGCCAATCGGATCTTCGAAGCAAATCGGATCACCTTCACCGATGACGAGTTGCCTGAGGAAGGCGAGCACAACAGGGCTTTATATCTTACGGTGAAGTGTGAAGAGGCGGTGGTTACCAAAGTCCTTGTCGATAATGGGTCCAGTGCTAACATTTGTCCTCTCTCTACACTGGGCAAATTAAAAGTAGACATCGGCAGGGTACGCAAGAACGGCGTATGTGTTCGAGGGTTTGACGGAGGAGGCAAAGCGTCGGTTGGTGACATAGTGCTAATCTTGACAATTGGGCCAGTGGAGTTCACCATGGAATTCCAGGTGCTGGACATGGTGGTGTCATATAACCTCCCGATAGGGCGACCATGGATCCATGCCGCAAGAGCAGTTCCATCCAGCTTGCACCAACTCGTCAAGTTCGAGTGGGACCGACAGGAGATCGTCGTCCATGGAGAGAACGATCCACAATCAGGCACCATCATTCCCCTTCATTGAGACGGAAGAAGATGTTGGGCCATGGGTATATCAGGTCTGCGATGTGGTATCCGCCAACCGAGTTCCAGAAGGGGAATGCATTCCCAATGACAGAATAAAACTGCAGACGTCATGGTGGCTCATGAAATGTTGAGACATGGTTTCATACCCGGCAAAGGTCTAGGTGCATCTCTGCAAGGAATCATACAACCGGTATCAGTGGTCGAAAACTTGGGAACCTTCGGTTTGGGATTCAAGCCAACATCAGAGGACATCCGGCGAGCCAAGAGGAGTAAGCAGAAGACATGGGTGCTCCCGAAGCCTGTTCCACGCCTTTCCCAATCTTTTGTCAGGTCCGGAGCAAGAGGACATCCAACGACAAAGATTCCCGGTCCTACGATCAGGCCAGACGAAGAGTTCTTCGGGAAGTTCGAGGACCTATTCACAGATGTATGTATGCTCGAGGACGGTGAAGGATCCGGTCATGCCGAGATACAATTTGTGGGACCAAAGGCAAAACTGAATAACTGGAAGGCTACTCCTCTCGCTGTCCGGAAGGAGTCTTGGTAGTTTGTCTTGGATTGTTTTTCTTTCGAAATTTTGTGTTGGGGGTTTGTCCCCGGAGTAAAATCCAGTTGTTTTTAGTTCATTTTTATTTAAGTTTGCAGTTTGTTTTTCCTTGTACTGTTCCCATTAATGAAATTTGGTTCCCTTCGTGTCTAATTTTGTTTATTTTTCCTTCTTTTTACTTTTCTGAACAACCTTCTTTCAACTGATCTTAATGATATGGCGTGCTTAAAGATTAATCAACCCAGTCTAGAAAGTCAATCGGGTTTCGAAATAATAACGCATGAAATAAGAAGTGACGAGAGTGAGTCGGAGTACGGCGATGATGAAGCCGTAGAAGAAATCGGTGAAGAATTAAGTCACTTCGAGGAAAAACCCAAACCGAATTTAAATGATACTGAGGCCGTTAATCTAGGGAATGCGGATGACGTCAAAGAAACCCGGATAAGTGTCCATATTGAACCCAATGTGAGAGAAGAATTGATCAAAACACTCATGGAGTTTAAAGATATTTTCGCATGGTCATACGACGACATGCCAGGACTCAGCACTGATCTAGTGGTTCATAGATTACCCACCGATCCGGCATATCCTCCCGTCAAGCAAAAGCTGCGGAAATTCAAGACGGAGATGAGTGTGAAGATTAAGGAGGAGGTAACCAAGCAGTTGCAGGCGAAAGTCATTCGTGTCACTCGATACCCTGAATGGTTGGCTAACGTAGTACCGGTGCCAAAGAAAGACGGAAAGATCAGGGTATGCGTGGACTATCGCAATCTCAACAAGGCAAGTCCTAAGGATAATTTCCCACTTCCCAATATCCATATCCTGATTGATAATTGCGCCGGACGCGAAATTGGATCCTTTGTGGATTGTTATGCGGGATATCATCAGATTTTGATGGATGAAGAGGACGCAGAAAAGACGGCTTTTATCACACCGTGGGGGACTTATTGCTACCGAGTGATGCCGTTTGGTTTGAAGAATGCGGGAGCAACATATATGAGGGCGATGACTACGGTATTCCATGACATGATACACAAGGAAATTGAAGTGTACGTGGATGATGTGATCATAAAGTCTAGGCGTCAAGAAGACCATGTTGCCGACCTCAGGAAGTTCTTTCAAAGACTTCGAAGGTACGACATCAAGCTTAATCCGGCCAAATGCGCATTCGGAGTTCCATCAGGAAAGCTGCTAGGATTCATCGTCAGCCGACGGGGCATTGAGTTGGACCCCTCCAAAATCAAGTCCATTCAGGAGTTAGCCCCGCCGAAGAATAAAACAGAGGTAATGAGTCTGTTGGGAAGGTTGAATTACATCGGTAGGTTTATTGCCCAGCTTACGGCAACTTGTGAACCCATATTCCGCCTATTGAAGAAAGACGCTGCGATAGAATGGACGGCAGAATGTCAGGAAGCGTTTGACCGGATCAAAGGGTATCTATCAAATCCACCCGTACTAGTTCCGCCTGAGCCAGGTAGACCCCTGATTCTTTATCTGACGGTCTTGGAGAATTCGTTTGGCTGCGTACTGGGGCAGCATGATCTTACTGGCAGGAAGGAACGAGCCATTTACTACCTCAGTAAGAAATTTACAGTCCACGAGGTCAAGTACACTCATCTAGAAAAGACATGTTGCGCCCTGACTTGGGTAGCCCAAAAGCTGAAACACTATTTGTCTTCTTACACCACTTACCTCATTTCGCGTTTGGATCCGTTGAAGTATATTTTCCAGAAACCCATGCCTACAGGGAGGTTAGCAAAATGGCAAATATTACTTACGGAGTTCGACATCATATACGTGACAAGGACGGCTATGAAAGCTCAAGCCATGGCCGATCACTTAGCTGAAAATCCCGTTGATGACAAATACGAACCTTTGAGGACGTATTTTCCAGACGAAGAAGTATTGCAAATTGAGGGGTTAGAACTAACCAAGGATCCAGGGTGGAAGCTCTTCTTCGACGGAGCGGCGAACGCAAAAGGAGTCGGAGTAGGGGCTGTGCTCATATATGAAACAGGACATCATTATGCTGTTACTGCTCAACTGCGTTTTCACTGTACCAATAATATGGCTGAGTACGAGGCATGTATCTTGGGGTTGCGATTAGCGGTGGACATGGATGTACGGGACGTCTTGGTCTTGGGGGACTCGGACCTTCTGGTACATCAGATTCAGGGAGAATGGGAAACCAGAGATTTAAAGCTTATCCCGTATCGTCAGTGTTTGCATGATCTGACTAAGTGTTTGCATGATTTGACCAAACGCTCTCGATCGGTAGAATTCAGACACATCCCAAGGATGCATAATGAGGTTGCCGACGCGTTGGCTACTTTAGCATCAATGCTACATCACCCGGACAAGGTTCGTGTCGATCCGTTACATATCCATGTCCGGAATCAACATGCTTATTGTAATGTGATAGAGGAAGAAGTGGATGGTGAGCCGTGGTTTCATGATGTCAAGGAATACCTCAGGTTAGGAGTATACCCAGAGCAAGCAACTGGAGGTCAAAAGCGAGCTATTCGGCGGTTGGCGAACGGATTTTTCCTTAGTGGAGGGGTGCTGTACAAAAGAACCCCAGACTTGGGATTGTTGAGATGTATAGATGCAAGTCAAGCCACAACAGTGATGACGGATATACACTCGGGAGTTTGCGGACCACACATGAGCGGATACGTATTGGCGAAGAAGATTCTTCGAGCAGGATATTACTGGCTCACGATGGAGCGTGATTGTATAAGTTTCGTGCGAAGATGCCATCAGTGTCAGATACATGGAGATTTGATTCATTCTCCGCCGACTGAATTGCATACAATGTCAGCACCATGGCCGTTTGTAGCATGGGGTATGGATGTTATTGGACCTATTGAGCCTGCGGCTTCCAATGGTCACAGGTTCATTCTGGTAACGATTGATTATTTTACCAAGTGGGTGGAGGCCAAAACATTCAAATCGGTGACCAAAAAGGCGGTGGTGGATTTCGTACACTCCCACATCATCTGCAGGTTTGGAATTCCAAAGATGATCATTACAGATAACGGTGCAAATCTTAACAGTGGATTGATGAAAGAGGTATGTCAACAGTTCAAGATTACACACCGAAATTCCACACCGTATCGCCCAAAAGCAAACGGTGCGGTCGAGGCAACAAACAAGAACATAAAGAAGATATTGAGGAAGATGATAGAAGGGTCTAGGCAGTGGCATGAAAAGTTACCATTTGCACTGTTGGGTTATCGCACTACCGTCCGGACTTCGGTAGGTGCAACTCCTTACTTGTTGGTATACGGGACCGAAGCAGTAATACCCGCAGAAGTTGAAATTCCATCCCTCCGAATTGTCGCTGAAGCTGAGATTGACGATGATGAGTGGGTCAAAACCCGATTAGAGCAATTGAGCTTGATCGATGAAAAGAGATTGACAGCACTATGTCACGGCCAATTGTATCAAAAGAGAATGGCGAGGGCATATAACAAGAAGGTACGTCCCAGGAGATTTGAAGTGGGACAGCATGTGCTGAGGAGAGTTCTACCACATCAGGCCGAAGCGAAAGGCAAGTTCGCTCCAAATTGGCGGGGACCATTTGTGGTGACTAGAGTATTATCCAACGGCGCTCTATGCCTAGCTGATGTCGAGGGAAGATGCACCGATATGGCTATCAATTCTGATGCAGTTAAGAGATATTACGTGTAATTCTTTAATGCATTTGTCAACGTTTGGTTTCGTTTGTGTGTATTTGGCATTTTTCGGAGAATGAAATGACAGAGGCAATTTTTCTACTACCCAAACACTTTAACCTTTGTTCCCCATTTGAGCCTTAATTATTCTTTCATATACCCTCTTTCGGAATCATCAAGGAAGATGTGTAACAGAATAGAAAAGAAACAAAGAAGTAATACAAGAAAAAGTGAACTACGTTCGACCTGGTTCCTCAAGAAGGATACGTAGGCGCCACACGGCTCGGTCATAATAAAATAAAAATCAAAAAATCCCCCAAGCAACAAAGCTGGGGCAGAAGTCATTGTTTCGTTGGAAAGATAGTGTGGATTCCGAAAGTTGTAATAAGCTAACCGTTGAGGCTAAACCCCTTTCTTCGGCCTCACGCGCAGAAACCATATTAAGAACCATAAAGACCTCTCGATCAGTATTTGAGAAGTGCCAAGTCATGTGAACGAAAGCCAAGAGTGACATCCCGACCCTCGATTGAATCCGGGATGCACAAGCCGAAAGGGGATAACGCTCTAGAAGGAATCTCAGGGGCGATACCCCGCCGCCTGGGAAAGAAAGCGTAAATGAGAGAGTCTTAACGGTGAAAACCCTCGCGGGCACCTTAAGGCGAAGGAAGTTGAGAGAAATGAAATGAGAGAGTCTTACGGTGAAAACCTTTACGGGCACCTTAAGGCGACGGGAGATAGAGAGAAATGAGAGAATCTCATTAGTGAAAACCCTTTGAAGGGCACTGTGAGGTGACAGGACGAGATGGTTACAAGATGTCCGCATGAGACAAGGTTTGGACATCCGTTTACCTCTAGCAGAACGCGGCATCAGAAAGTGATTGATATGAATAGACTGGGTAGTTTAATCTCAAAGGCGCGGCATAACCATTGGATCGGGCACACATTCAGATAAGTTTTCCTATTTTTGAGTTCAGAAAAGTTTTTCTCTTCTTTTGTCATTTGCGGTCAGTATTCTTTTCTTTTCTTTCATTTTCGAAAATTGATTTTTCAAAGCTTACTACCAAGTCTCCCAAAGCAGTATATTGAAAGTGAATAGGCATGGAACGAGGCAATAAGACAGAAGTCATTACGATAGCAAGATTGGGATGACAGGCTGAGTGGAAGGTTCGCAAGAATTATGGAGTGTGATGGACACATGTGGCATGTCCGAAAGATGATTTCACGCAACAGATCACCGGCTAAAAAGAGTCGGATCAAACCAAAGATTGGAATAAAAGGAAAGATGAGAGGTCTTTCGTGGAAAGAGCACCGTCCCCAGCAAGCGTCAACGTCGTCCTCAAAGTTCGAGAGAGGCCAAGCAGCTGAAAGAGAATGGCCCCAACAAGAGTGGCACGACCACTCACTGCGTTTTGAAACTAACAATTTTTCTTTGATTTAAAGCAGGAAAAGAGGGTTCGTTGGCGAAAAAGCATACCATCCAGAAGTTTATCAAACTGGGGCAGAAAATTTTCTCCTGTTGCGAAAATTTTCTTGAAAGCAAAGACCCAGTGGATAAGGGTAGAAAGCGACACAAGATTTCGGGAAATACCAGCTCCGAGCAGAATGGTTTTGAGAAAGGCCAGATGACACGATGGGGTAATATTTGAGCTTGGTATCACCCCCAGCGGTTGTGGGGAAAATAAAACAATGGCTTCGAGATTCCCCTAGCAGTATTACATCCCATAATTTGTTCGAGGAGGCAAAAGCGTGAGTCCCAGAGGAGGTATGGGAAGAAGGAAGAGAATGAGGGGTGAAGGAAACAAAGAATACTTCCTCAGCAGCATCATCCCCAGCAGGCGAGTAAACAGTTCCAAAATATCCCCAGCAGCCAGAAGAAAAAGTAATACGACCCAGGGGAAGGCAATTCCCAGACAAGACAATTCAGAAGAGAAGGTGGCCCGAGAGGCAATGCGGGAAGAAGAAAACGGTACAAGAGGCAAAGGAAGGTAATCAAGATAGGATGAAATTAGTGTGTTATAGTTGAAGTCAGGGAGCCCGCCTGGAGAATGGAGTGGCGATTTAATTTTGAAGTAGTAGTTGAAGTCGGGGAGCCCGCCTGGAGAATGGAGTGGCGATTTAATTTTGAAGTAGTAGTTGAAGTCGGGGAGCCCGCCCGGAGAATGGAGTGGCGATTTAATTTTGAAGTTGTAATTGAAGTCGGGGAGCCCGCCCTGGAGAATGGAGTGGCGATTCAATTTTGAAGTAGTAGTTGAAGTCAGGAAGCCCGACTGGAGAATGGAGTGGCGATTTAATTTTGAAGTTGTAATTGAAGTCGGGGAGCCCGCCTCTGGAGAATGGAGTGGCGATTTAATTTTGAAGTAGTAGTTGAAGTCGGGGAGCCCGCCCTGGAGAATGGAGTGGCGATTTAATTTTGAAGTAGTAGTTGAAGTCGGGGAGCCCGCCCTGGAGAATGGAGTGGCGATTTAATTTTGAAGTTATAGTTGAAGTCGGGGAGCCCGCCCTGGAGAATGGAGTGGCGATTTACTTTTGAAGTAGTAGTTGAAGTCAGGGAGCCCGACTGGAGAATGGAGTGGCGATTTAATTTTGAAGTTATAGTTGAAGTCGGGGAGCCCGGCTGGAGAATGGAGTGGCGATTTAGTTTTGAAGTTATAGTTGAAGTCGGGGAGCCCGCCCTGGAGAATGGAGTGGCGATTTAATTTTGAAGTAGTAGTTGAAGTCGGGGAGCCCGCCTGGAGAATGGAGTGGCGATTTAATTTTGAAGTAGTAGTTGAAGTCGGGGAGCCCGCACGGAGAATGGAGTGGCGATTTAATTTTGAAGTTATAGTTGAAGTCGGGGAGCCCGCCCTGGAGAATGGAGTGGCGATTTAATTTTGAAGTAGTAGTTGAAGTCGGGGAGCCCGCTTGGAGAATGGAGTGGCGATTTAATTTTGAAGTAGTAGTTGAAGTCGGGGAGCCCGCCCCTGGAGAATGGAGTGGCGATTTAATTTTGAAGTTATAGTTGAAGTCGGGGAGCCCGCCCTGGAGAATGGAGTGGCGATTTACTTTTGAAGTAGTAGTTGAAGTCAGGGAGCCCGCCCTGGAGAATGGAGTGGCGATTTAATTTTGAAGTTATAGTTGAAGTCGGGGAGCCCGCTGGAGAATGGAGTGGCGATTTAATTTTGAAGTTATAGTTGAAGTCGGGGAGCCCGCCCTGGAGAATGGAGTGGCGATTTAATTTTGAAGTAGTAGTTGAAGTCGGGGAGCCCGCCTAGAGAATGGAGTGGCGATTTAATTTTGAAGTAGTAGTTGAAGTCGGGGAGCCCGCTTGGAGAATGGAGTGGCGATTTAATTTTGAAGTTATAGTTGAAGTCGGGGAGCCCGCCCCTGGAGAATGGAGTGGTGATTTAATTTTGAAGTAGTAGTTGAAGTCAGGGAGCCCGCCCGGAGAATGGAGTGGCGATTTAATTTTGAAGTTATAGTTGAAGTCGGGGAGCCCGCCCGGAGAATGGAGTGGCGATTTAATTTTGAAGTTATAGTTGAAGTCGGGGAGCCCGCTGGAGAATGGAGTGGCGATTTAATTTTGAAGCTATAGTTGAAGTCAGGGAGCCCGCCCTGGAGAATGGAGTGGCGATTTAATTTTGAAGTTATAGTTGAAGTCGGGGAGCCCGCCCTGGAGAATGGAGTGGCGATTTTATTTTGGGTAGTAGTTGAAGTCAGGGAGCCGCCTGGAGAATGGAGTGGCGATTTTATTTTTAAGTAGTGGTTGAAGTCAGGGAGCCCGCCTGGAGAATGGAGTGGCGATCTATTTTGGTTGAGAAAAGCGGTTGAATGTAACAGAAATCTCCGGCATGAATCCAAGTTCGTAAGCAGAGGGAGGCAACAAGGATCAGAACAGATATATTCGGATTGCGAAGGAGAATAGTTCAAAGATCATAAAGAAGGAAACAACGGTCGGAGTTCGGCAATTAAGATAGGCCGAAATAACAATGGGCAGAAGAAAAGAAGCATCAGAAGGAACACCAAGTCAGACAGGATGGCAAGGAGCGCGACAAGATCAAGTTAAAAAGGATAGATAAGAACTCGTAGTACTGTAACTTAGTCTAGCTTCTTGTTTTTGTTGCTTAGTGCGGTGTAACAAGGAGATCAGCTAAGCGGTGGCAACAACAGTAACAGCAGTAACGGCGGTAACAGCGAGATCGCAACAGTCATGGTAGTCCCAGCTACCAGAACTTCCCGAACTACATTGGCCTGATTCCCTTTTAGCCAGGGATATGTAGGAGACCTTTGAAGCAAGGTTCGGTCAAAAACTTTTCCAAAACGCTTCATACGGAGTGCTCGAATGGGCAAAAAATCGCTTATATCCGCTCACTTATCTTTGCACGAAAACTCTGCATGTTTACGCGCAAAGAGGGGCAGCTGTGAGCACGTGATTTTTGCCTTACCTGAGAAGTACTCCCAGAAAATTCAAAATAAAAATAGTTTCGTGTTAGGCATGATTTTTGTGATTTTTGTGTTATTTTATCTTAAATTTACATTTTTGTGTGCATGTTTATTAATAAAAGACAAAAAAATATACATTAGGTTTTGCATTTTATGTGATTTACATTTTTTAAGTGATATGTAGTTATGTGGGATAATTGTAGTAAAAAATAGTTGTGTTATAGGTTAGTATATGTATATATGTATATATATATATATATATATATATAATACATCATAAAGAGCAGAATTGGGCCATGGCTTAGTCTAAACAAACAGGCCCAAACGAATCACCTCTGATCCAACCCGTCCTCGATCGTGGCCGTTCGTTTCAAATTGATCCTAGGGCTACGATCTCTCTTATCAACCCTTTCAAGAAGCAGTGATCTAGGCCGTTCAATTCAGTGGATCCAACGGCCAGTGCTTCATCCCCCAACCCGTTGAGCAACCCGACCCAATCAACCCCAGACAACCCGGCTCCCATAGCGACCAAACGGTATCGTTTGGATTAATGAAACGATCCAGGCCGTTGATCTCATTTGATCAAACGGCCAGGATTAGATCCCAGCCCCACCATATATACTAAAAAACCTACCCAGCCCCCCCCTTAGCCAGACCCCTCCTCTATCGTCTCTCTCAGAGACAGGCCAAGCCCCACCTTCCCCCACCGCACTCCGCCGGCCGGAAATCGTCTCCGCCGGCGGAAGTAGGCCAAACCAACCCAAACTAATACCAAAATCTTCCCCTCACCTCCCCCATTACGGATCCGGCGTTAGTTAGCTTCGAATGTTAGTCAAACGCTTCGAATATCAATTCGAAGTTCGTCGGAATCTGAGAGTTCATCCCAAACCACTTCAAAATCACACCACAGCCTCCTTACACCTCCCCCACACTCCCACTAACATTGGTTTGGTTCGAATCTTGCCAGAATCGCAAAAGCCCCAAATCCGAGCCCAAGAACCCTAGAATTCCAAAATTAGGGATTTCGTCCGATGTTAAGAATTTGGAGTCAATAGGCTCTAATTGGAGTGTTTTTCGTTCGAAAAACACTTCAATTAAAGCATGTTCACTTCAAAAATACAATCTCAAGTCCGTGGAAGCCCGAGTTTGTTCGAGTTCGGATTGTCTTCATTAGGTATTTCAATCTTCTTCTGTTTTTAGTTATTGTTGTGTTCTTTGTTTGGTTTAGCCGTTAGTTGTTCTTTTTTGTGCTTAAATTTTATTTTTTGTTTCTTTTGTGAGAGGTCTGTCCTTCTACCCCTTAAGACCCTTATTTGGTCATTCTCATTTTTGTTTGTTGTTGGAAAATGTTAGTTATAGAATGTGTAGTCGTCTCGATCAACATTGTCAAGTGTTTAATTCTGCATTTTTTTTGTTTACCTGAAATTGTCGAATCACTGATTCGACGATTGACTTGTTACCAATTGTACCTGTTGTATGCTGTGATCGCTTCGATTAGCGTCGTCGAATACTTAGTTTCAATTGTTGCCGAGATTTTTTAACTCACTGTTTTATCGGCTAAATTTGTTATCACTGTGATGTGTTGTAATTGATTAGATTTTACTATACTAGATAATGTTAGCATGGTTGCAAGTCACCATTGGGTTTGTTGGCTGTTGGATTCTGGGATGTAGTATTAGGGTTGAATAAATCCATTTGTTTAATCCCTCACCCATAAGATGGCCTAGTGGAGCCTGCTATTACAGCAGGGCACTCCACCAGGTTCTGCATTTCATATTTAGTTTACTAAAGCCCACACTTAGACAATTCTTAGTGCTGAAACAGAAGGAGCAGTAGGATGGGCAGGGCCTTAGTTTAATTTGCTGGCCATCCAAAGTAGAAGGGATTTGGCTATAAATATAGGATGAGAGAACACTGGAGAGGACCTAGAGAAGAAGAGAGACAGGCCTTAGAGAAAAGGGGAGAATACTGGAGAGTAACTAGAGAGAAAAGAACAGTAATAGCTGGAGAGAAATAGGCAGCAAAGATACATTCTTGAACACCATAAAAGAGATAGACAAGTACTGTTTCATTGGCTTGTTTGTACTGTTTCGCTTGTTCATTGCTGAAGTCCTGTTTGCCACTCTTTTGGCTACTGCTGGTTGTGTGTTTGCTGCTGTTAGTCCATTGTTGTTATGGTTCTTGTGTTGGTGTGCTGAGGTCGATTGGGTGCTATTGGCTGAGTTGGGAAGTGTCGAGCCACTGGCAGTGCTGTTATTTTGTCACTGGCAGCACTGTTTTTGGGATTGTTTGGTCGTTTGTGTTGCTGGTTTGTCTATAGTGTTGCTGCCTGGTTGATTGTTGCTGCTGTTGTTCCATTGTGGTTGCTGTTTGTGTCTATAGTGGTGCTGCCTGGGTGGTTTTGTTGCTGTCAATCCAGTGTTGTTGTTGGCTACTGTGGTTAACTGCCACTGGTTGTTGGTCTAGTGTTTGCTGGCTTGGTCCATTGTTGTTGCTGTGTCTTTGTTGCTGCTGTTGCTGCTGGTCCAGTGCTGTGGCTGTGCTACTGTTTTAGCTGGTCCATTATTGTTATTGTTGTGGTCATTTGTTGCTGGTCCAGTGTTTGTGGCTATTTGGTTGGTTATCATTGTTGCTGCGGTGTTTGTGTGGCTGTTGGTTTACTGTGGTTGCTACTGGTCCATTGTTATTGCTCCTATTACTGTTGCTGCATTGCCACTGCTCATTCATCTTCGTTCTTCCGCATTCCAGGTACACATCCCTGTTGTTGTAATTCCTTGTTTCGAAAAGAATGAAGCTTGAAGCTTATGTTTGAAGTCTGTTGAATCATGTAGTCGTCCAAAGTTCTTGCGTTTGATTACGTTCTGTTATTATCTAATTAAGTTTGTATTGCTAGTTTGGTTACGGAAAAATGTAGCTAGACTAAAGATACACTACCATTAGATATGCACGTAAACCTGAATTAGTCTGTTGTATCTCCGTTCAATCTTCTCTACTCGTGTGTGTAATCTCCAAATCGGTTAACGTTAGATCTTAGGTTAAAAGCAAGATTAGCTAGGGAGTTATTACTCAACTGAATGACGTAATTAGATTAAAAGAGTCGGGGGTGCATTTCATGTGACCCGACCCCAATTTCGGGCAAGAGCAAATAAAGCGTGTCAGGAACCACAGGCGCATTTCATGTGGTGTGGTTCGTAGCAAGTTTTAAATAATTTGGAATCAATTCCTAAGTAAAATACAGTGGGATGTAGTTCGCTTTAGATTTGAATCAAAGGTGCGCCTCGCCCAATAGTTACACTAATCGCACAGCCTTCATAGATGTACATATAAAATACTTAGATTTTGAGATGCGTCGTTTCTTATCACGCCCTTCTCAACAGTGTAAATAAGTAGTCGATCCGGGCGCATATTTTAGTTCTATCTTCTTAAATACGGGTGTGCATTTCATGCGACCCAAATCCAAACCCCGAAATGTTGAATAAGAATATGTCGAGGATCCGGGTGCATTTCATGTGACGTGATTCGAAAGCATATTTTTAAGCAACTTTCTCTTTCGTAAATCATAACCAATAATAAAAGCGGTAAAGGGGTATTAACTTGCACTAAGTACATAATTGTAAAAAGCAGATAGATAAGCCAAACACGACAGTTGAGCGACCGTGCTAGAACCACGGAATTCGGGAATGCCTAATACCTTCTCCCGGGTTAATAGAATTCCTTATCCGGATTTCCGGTTCGCGGACTGTTAAATAGAGTCATTCTTTTCCTCGATTCGGGATTTAACCGGTGACTTGGGACACCATAAATCTCCCAAGTGGCGACTCTGAAATAATTAAATAATTCCCGCCTCGATTGTCCATTTAGGGATACTGTCATGCAAATTGAATTACCGAATCAACTGATTCCAAGTCCACAAGTGTATATGTATTCACTATTAGTGGAGAAGCAGTATCTTGAAAGTCATCCAAACAAACTTGTATTTCCCGCTCTACAATGGAGGCTGAATTCATAACCTTAGATAAAGCCGGTGAAGAAGATGAATGACTCCGAAATTTTTCGAAAGATATTCCATTTTGGCTGAAACCGATGGAACCAATATGCATATATTGTGATAGTCAAACGACAAGTGGTAGTGCTGGGAGCATTATGTATAACGGTAAATCTCGTCATATACGATGAATACATAAAATCGTTAGGCAATTACTCTTTAGAGGAATTATCACGATTGATTATATAAAGTCAAGTGATAATGTATCGGATCCACTTACAAAAGGTCTAACTAGAGAGGTAATTGAGAAATTATCAAGGTGAATGAGATTGTGACCGAGAATAAGTCATAGTGGTGATAACTCTACCTAGAAGACTGGAGATCACAAGATCTTAGTTCAAGGAGATCAAACAAAGTGATTAATGACGGTTTAACATTGTCAACTAAACTTTTGGTCCATTATCATGATGAGACAATGTTTAGTATCAAGGACAAAATATTATAACTTTTTAATGATTTCTAAATTTAATACGGGGTATATCAAATAGTGTATCTATGGGATGACACGTTTAGGAATCACCTATGTAAGTGTGAAGTGTTAGCGCTTCAAGGAGAATTTCGTAAGGCCAGCTCTCTACGCACTTATGAAACCAGGCGGTGTTCATGGCTGAAACGAACACAGTAATGAGAACCAAAGACGGCTAAGGGTTGGTTGTGTGACTTATCATTGTCTAAGTATACACCAAAGTTCAACGGTTCCAAGATGTCAAATCTATCGATTGACCGAGTATATCCGACATAAGTTCACTACGGAAAGTTTAAAGGGAAACCTACTTATCCAAATGTAATTAATTCTTGCTTGCAAATTACACAGTTTTTCATGCATATTTTCGTGATATAGCCATTCACGTGGGGGATTGTTATGATTTAAGTATATGATATGCTTAAAATAGGGTGAATGAGAAATGAAGGGAAATGAAATTTTAAGTTTCCTCCCTTGGCAATGGGACATTGCCCCATATTGGAAGAGAAAGAGGGGTTTTATGGATATATAAGCAATTGCTCTTCTTCTAACTCTTAAAAGGGTTAAGAAGAAGGCAAGCCTCGCGCCTTCGTCGTCGTTGCTCCATCGGCTCAGCTTCGGCTTCAGATTCAGAATGATTGATTGATTAATTTTTTGGACTAAATTTATTTGTTAATAGAATATTAACAAAAATATTATTAAATATTTATTTTGATAACAGAAAATTAATATTACTATTAAATCCAATCCGTTTTTTAATTGTATAACTGAAAACTAAACTACCTTCTTCAATTTTCCCTCTTTATTGTTGAGGAAATAGTCATTTATGTTATGACATTTATGCTGTGATCGTTTTGTACAAACTGCCATTCTAAAAAGTTGCATACCCAAGTTTTGTTATAAATACAAGACTATTTGCTTAGAATTTTCATACTATTTTCTGAGTTTCTATCCTTTTTATGCATACTTTTATTTTCAAACAAAACAACAGTAAGTGTGATATCGAACTTTGTGTTCGCTGAAACACTGGAATTTGAAGTACCACTACACCAGTGTGTAATCCGTTCTATCCTATGAGGAAATAATTCACAACCTTGGGTAATAGGAGAAAATTAAATTCCTTAAGGAAACACTGTAAATTCAGTAGGTCCGGATTAAAATTTTGTTTCTCTTTTTTATTTTTATTTATGTTTATTTATATTTTCCACAATTTATTATCAATTTTTCGGCGAACAGTTAACAGACTTGGTTAATTTAGTTGGGACAGGTAAAAAGTCTCATTATATTGACGCGCACGGAGGCTGGATGAAGGAACCCAAAGAAAAAAAACAGAGCTATATAAATTGTGGTGAGTTGAAAATATTATTCGATTTTCCTGCTTTCTCTCTGCATATCTTTCCCTCTTAAACAAATTGTAGCCAAGAATCAAGAAGTTGAAAATGGGTGATGAAAAAAGGAAACGACAAGTTGAGAATGAATTAGAAGACGGATCAAAAGAGTAGTGAAGCAAAAATGAGGCGCATAGAAAAAATGGTGGTTGAAGAATATGAGAAGAATGATGACTATAACTTGTTTGATTATCAACATAACTCCCATCTCCAAATCAATGACTCCAAGTATGTAACTCCATCTCTTTCAATTCCGTTCATTAATTCCCATGATTTACTACGTTGTTATTGTTGTTGTAATTCCCATGATTTAAATTTCCACAGAAGAAACGAACAAGGTGATAAAGGAAGTGATGTAATACTGAATGAGGGTTCTATCAAAGATCAAACTAATACACTGCAAAGCACCAATTATGATAAGTATGTATGTTACTTCCTTTTTTGATTTCACCAAGAAGCTCTTCCCTTGTTTTTCCATACCTTGCTGCTGGTTCCTTTTAAATGAACGAATTTCGATAGTTTTGTGTTAAAATATGAGAAATTGATACGTTTAAACTTGTTATATTTATGAAGAATCCCACAGTACAGTAGTGATTCTTAGAAATTGATATGTATATTTGCAGAATTCAAATAAAGAAGCAAATAGTGCTTCGTAAGGAATTGACAAGAACTGATCTTACTAGTGGGCATGGGTTACGAGTATTGGACGAACCATTCTTTGTGAGACTGAATCCTCATTTACGAGTACCTGCAACTCTAACTCTAAATGATAATGAGTCTAATAGTTGGGTGATGGAACTTGTGGAAAAAAAGTATGGAAGATTTATTACGAAAGGGTGGCATGCTTATGCAGTTAGCAACAAATTGAAAATTGGGGACACCCTCGTAATTGAAAGGACACAAGTCAGAGAATTGAAGGAATTGGATTTTACAAAAACAAGAAGCAACAGCAGCAGCAGTGATTGGGAAAACCCAAAAGAATTCGAGGTCCTTCATACTGAGTATGACATCACAATAGAACGTGTAGCTGAGGACTAGTTTATTCATTGGTATTATAGTTGGATCATTCTTACGTGCGCATAACATTTTTTTTGATAATAAATGATAGCATGCTATATACTATAGCAGTAATAATAGTATAAAGCGAAGTAGATACTTCAGATTTTACTTCTCTTTCTCTTTCTTGTCTTCCTTTCCGTATTCAAGCAAGAATGATACAAGTAAATATTCTTGCGGATTTTGTTGGTGACCACTAGGAGGGGCAAACGGGGGGATCGGGTCAGGTTGGATATAGTTCGGGTTCAAAATGGGTAATGAAAAATGAATTAATTATCCGATTCGATCCATATTTAATACGGATAAAGTACGTGTTAACCGAAGAATCATATGCGTTACTCATATTATCCATGACTTGTTGTATATGATCACTTTTGAAAAAATTATTAGTCTCTCTAACTTGAGGAACCTTCAATTTGAAGCTTTACAAATGTAAAAGTTAGACCAATTGATTATCTATTAGTTATCCATTTTCTGAATGTATATATGGTTATTATCCATATTTGACACATTTTTAAAAAGTTCATTATTCAATTCATTTTTTAGTGAATAATATGGGTGGTTAACTCAAATACGGTCGATGGGGCACCTGCTAAAAGTCCATCAAGGCAACAAGAGAGCCAGCGTGACTGTGTCAAAGAAGGATATGCATGGTGATATTAGAAAGGGAGAAAAAGTCGGACTCCGTATGCGAAATTTTCAGCCAAAACTCGACAATTTTTTGATAGTCTTTTTCTTTTCTCATTCTATCTTCCTGTTTGAGATGGATACAAAAATGGGTGAGGGATTGACAGAGAATTTTTTTGACAAAATCCATAATTTTTCTTTGTTTTTCACTATTGTTGCCTAGATTTGGAAGAAAAAGAGAGGGGGGGGGGGGATAAAGATTGGAGTTGGACAGGAAGAAAATAAAAGGGGAGGCAAGGGGAAGGGGGAGAGGGCAGAGGCGGATCTAGAATTACGATAATATAGGTGCACTATTAAAAAATGAGGGAAACTAATTAAGTATTGAACCAAGTGTACAATTCAATTTTTATGAAGCATGTGTGCCAATAGATAATGTTGGACACATTTTGGAAAATACATACATATAATATCTAATTTGACAAACGGACCATGGGTGCACGTGCCCCGCATACGGACCATGGGTGCACGTGCCCCGCATTGAAGGCTATAGATACGCCGGAGACGACAATGGGAAGGAGAAAGAAAGGGGTGAGGGTGGAAAAGGGATGGGGCTAAGTTTTTTCTTTTCTTTTTATCCTTTTTATCATTTCTTGTTATTTACAATTACTTTTCCTGATTTTTAACTTTTTCTAAATGAAAGTTTTCTCACTTAGATATGTTTTTAAGTTTACAAGTTTGCCAAAGGATTAAACTTTTGTATATGTTAATAGTGCAATTTCTACACTATTAGTGTATTTTAATAGACGTTGCAAGGTAGCTTGTCTCATATTTCAGGTTATGTACCAATCCCACTTATTAAAGACGGTTTGTACTTCTTTTACAAAAGTTAGTATATATACAAATTAAAGTCATTTTTCATGTAGTGGTGTTTTACGCTAAGTAATCGTTTGGTTTCCCTGCAAAGTAAAATCCTCAAAGTGCTTTTCTATCGTCCTATTCCTTTTGATTATTTTACCATAATACGAGTAGCGACACAAATCGAGTTTTAGGGTGAGAAAGCAATTGGGATTTAGTAATTAAAATAGGCAAAAAACATTTTGGCAAGATGTACAAGCACATATTACTACACCAATATCCTCATATAACCTACCCCCACTCTGTTTACCAACTGTATTAATGAAATTTTTAGCTCTAGTTCGAGGTGTACCCTCACTTTTCTTTAGTTCCCAGTTTCATTCATGTCTTGAAGTTTCCTTTATGACAATTTCAATTATTTGTGAAAGTTTCACCAAAATATTGAAATGTCTTTAAAAATTTGGTCGGTTAATCTTTTAATAATTATAATAATAATATACTACTATAAAATAAAGAGTTGTTAATTTTCTAGTCCACGAATAATAGGAGTAACAGATACACAAGAGAATATTCGTTTTGTCCATTTGGTACTTCTGGCACTGCAGAGCCCTTCAAATAGTCCCAAATTATGTACTTTTGAAGTCTCTTTATTATTTTTCACTTTAATATAACAAATTACATAACAAAACTTGCTTAACAACTTTCTATTGTACCCCCTCAAATGACCGAAAAAATCGGGTGTCATACGGAAGCTACTAAAGCAAAGCTTGCACAACGATAAATCTAACAACAAAGAAGAAATCTTTCAAAAGAGACAAAAATATTTAAAGTTGTTCGATCAATTAACCTACATCCACGACGGATGTGCAATCTGTTATATAAAAGAGATTACAAAATATTGAAAGAACAACCTCATGAAGAAGCAAACACAAGTGTCATACTAACACTTATCCCGTAAAATTCTCCCCCCGAACACGACTCTCAAACTCTATATGACTACATTGTGGATGCTGCTGAATGATAAGGAAAGATCCTCAATTTATAGAAGTTCAAATATTTTCCTATCAGAAAAAGGACTAGCCAAATATGAGAAATTAATGTTTCCTTCAACGAATAGGAAAACTCAATTACGATAAATATGTTGCCCTTTCCTTCAATAGATAAAAAACCAAATATAACGAAAATATGGACAAACACCTAACAAAAACTCGGATCCAGTTTTCTTCGGTGTATGATCTCTCCATTTTATTCAAGTTAGTCCTTGTATTTCTTACACCTGCTTCCACCAAAAAGAAAAATAGAGAGAGATGCTGAAATATAAGCAATTAAGGGTGTGTTGGTATAGAGGAAAATATTTTTTCCAAAAAATAAGTGATTTTATCACTTATTTCTCCTTATTTGGCTGGTGAATGAAAAACTTTTCGAAAAATATTTTCTAGTGTTTCACCCAAATCCCCATGTTTCCAATGCCAACTACCCGACAAGACTCTATTTTCTTTATGAATTTAATTATTCTTTTAAAATTCACACTTGCCCAAATAAGCTAATGTGATGCTTTACTTATTTATACAAAGTCAATGTTGAAATTGTGCTTCATAACAACAACAACAACAACATAAATAGTCTTTCTTTGGTTGAAAAAGAAAGTACTCTTTCTATTACATTAAAAGAAAATACTCGTTTTGTTGAAATGAAAGAAAATATTTTTTACATAATAAAAAGAAAGCATTTTTTTGTTAAAATGAAAGAAAATACTTTTTTACTCCATGAAAAAAATACTCATTTTGTTGAAATGAATAAAAAAAGTATTCTATCTACAACATGAAAAGAAAGTACTATTAATAATATTTCTATTTAAGGTGGGGGTTGGGGTGGGTGGGTGGGCGAGATAGGGGTGAGTGGGTGGCATAGAGGATGCAAAATAGGATGAGAAAGGTTGAAAAAAAGTTTTAAAATACATTTAGAGAAAAAAATGAAAAAAAAAATATATGAGTAAAATATTTTTCAAAATATTTAGGCCAACAAAATTATTTACTTCTAACCGCTATACATATGTAGCATAATACTAGCAAATGTAAATTTGGTTGAAAGCACAAATTATAGCGCCCCCTCCACCCCCACCCCCTCCCCCAACAAAACCCGATTCTTGATGCTGCACATGCCAATGTGTTCTCCCTGTACATTGGGTTATACAATCAAATAAGCTAGTATTCCCTCGTCTTAATTTATGTAGCATATTCTAACTAGACACAAAATTTATAAAAAAAATAATAATTGTTTAAAGTTTTTGGTTTAAAGAAATCCTTACAAGTTTGTATACTATAGATCATCTCAAAATTTTTAATTAGTTTTAAGTATAAAAAGGTAATTCATTATGGACAGCTAAAAAAGAAAATATATCATATAAATTGGGACATGAGGAATAATATTTAATATTTACATTGTGCTAGAAAATGCTATAAATATCACATAAGTACTGTGAAGATAACTCGAAAACCTTGTAACCGTTTCCACCCAAAAAAAACTAACTCAGTTGATTATTATTTTTTTTAAAGAAATACTCCAATAAAAAAGAAAAGCCAAAACTAATAAAAGTTCAAAAGTTAGTTATCACACGAGGCACTTCGAAATAACGCGCGCGGCTGGCTATCTTGCTTATAAATAGTGGCGGTACGTTGTCAATCTCCTCCCCCCTCTCTCTCTCTCTCTCTCTGAATTTAGTAGAAGAAAGAATCAAGAAGTTCAAAATGTCTACTCGAGGTCGACGAAGGGGTAGACCTAGAAAGAAAAAAATTGAAGATATATATAAAGAAACAGATGCAACATTAATGGCGCCCACAGTAAGAGAGCCACTAATGGCGCCAACAGTAAGAGAGCCATTAATGGCGTCCACAGTAAGAGAGCCTATCTTTCACTACTTGTCTGATGATGATCTAGATGACGATGACATTATTAACCAGTTAAGAACTTCTGGTTCTTCCCAAATCAATGACTGCAGTCTAAGTACGTCACTCCATTTCTGATTATTGTTAATTTTCCAGTTTAAAAACTCCTGTTTCGTTGTTATATGAATAATGGTGCATGGTAAGAAAGTATGCGCTCGAGTAGTTAGTAGTTCACATGGTTTTTGTTAATTACAGTGATCAAGAATGTATCTGAAACTGATGCTACAGTGGACCCTAGAGCTATAGTGCACGAAACAATATTGGAGAAAGTCAGGAATGAGGAACCAATCATCATCAATGAAGAAAAGATTGAGGATCATACTCTGCAACTCACCACTTCTGGGTATATATTAGTATTTATTTTCTTTTCTTGTTTGATCATTATCCGATTGTGATTCTTGAAGTATTATATTTTAGTTTGATTTACTGTTGTATATATATGTATGTGCAGAAGCCAAATGATTACATCTACAAAAAGAGAAGAGTTATTTTCCAAGAGACTAACAAAATATGATCTTAACCGTAGCTTTGGCGGTGGCTTAAAACTCCCATTGAAAGTAGTCACAGACAAAATCCTCAGTCATATTTCTGCACCTGTTGACGGTGGCGAAGGAAAACCATTAACTTTAGTTGATCATGAGGGGGAAAAGTGGGACATGTTATTTGTGCTTAAAAGCAACAAATATTATATCAGAGGAAAATGGTATAACTATGTGAAAAAATATGAATTGAAAGAATCAGACACCATCATTATTGAGAAGATAACAATTAGCAAGGAGCCAGTAAAAGAAGTAGTGGGTTTTGATGCAGTGAATCAGATTGAGGATCACGATTGGGACACCATCTGTAAAAATATTGAAATACCAGATGAAGTTGCGTATGAAATCACAATTGAGAGAGGCCCTGGAAATACTGCAACAGAGCAAGAAGACGATGACAATAGCAATGAGGATCACGATTGGGACACCATCTGTAAAAATATTGAAACACCAGATGAAGTTGCGTATGAAATCACAATTGAGAGAGGCCCTGGAAATACTGCAACAGAGCAAGAAGACGATGACAATAGCAATGAGGATCACGATTGGGACACCATCTGTAAAAATATTGAAACACCAGCTGAAGTTGCGTATGAAATCACAACTGAGAGAGGCCCTGGAAATACTGCAACAGAGCAAGAAGACGATGACAATAGCAATGAGGATCACGATCGGGACACCATCTGTAAAAATATTGAAACATCAGCTGAAGTTGCGTATGAAATCACAACTGAGAGAGGCCCTGGAAATACTGCAACAGAGCAAGAAGACGATGACAATAGCAATGAGGATCACGATCGGGACACCATCTGTAAAAATATTGAAACACCAGCTGAAGTTGCGTATGAAATCACAATTGAGAGAGGCCCTGGAAATACTGCAACAGAACAAGAAGACGATGACAATAGCGATGAGGAGTAAGCTAGTCTCTTATGTGATATTTGTAATAGACAGTAGCTAGCTAGAAATAATCCATTGATCCATTAGTATTGGAGTTTAATAGATAAACAGAATTTATAGTAGTATGAAACTAGATTTCAGTACACCTTATTGTTTCATACTCACAGACAGAAGCTTACTGTGCTTGCATGTATCAAGTTTGTTGGTTGTCAATGGATGTCTCTCAGTATAGTATAAAACAAATATATGTGAATTTTGATGTTAGAATTTCATTAATGACTCACTCTTTCAATATGGAGTATAGTTTTTTCACTTGGCTCGATCTCTTGTTTATCCTTTCGCGAAATAACTTGATTGTCATTGGCTAATAAATAGTTATATGTACTTGATGTTTTGTGTCATTGGCTCTTTATCCCATTTGTGTTTACGACTGAAGATCTAAACAGCTTGTTTGGATAGTTGTTACTCAAACTACAATAGATTGATACAGCAAAACTTTGAAATAATAGATTTAGTGTAAATATTATCTATCCATCTCCAAAGAGGAGGGAGGGCACGCAGGATTTGCATTAAATTTGGAGGGCACTCAGATTGATACAGCAGAATATTGTGTAGGAAACCATGATTTTCTACAAACTACAGTTGCAATTGGTATGTAGTATACACTTCTTATTCATCTCTTATGTATCGATACAAGTTAATTTTTCTCATATGGAAATAGGGATTAGTACTGGATTTGGATCCTTATTTGTAATTTTAATTTCCCTGATGATTTGCTTGAGAGAATAAGGATCATAAAGTGTGACTGTGTAGTCTCCAAGAAAACCATAATATTTATAAAGTCCTTTGGAATTAGTTTTCCCATCTTGCTCAGGCGTTCTCCATTCTGCCATGAGCTTGTCGACAACATCTCCTGCTTTCGTGTTCTTGAAATTGTCATCAGTCAAGCATAAGCTAGTGCAATTTGCTCCTGGCTTCCATGGTGCCCAGACTATCATTCCTTCCACTCCTGGATGTGCAAATGCCTCTCTCATTATTTCTTCTAAGTAAACTGCCTGTTACATCATATCATATCATATTCTTTGTCAACAAAATTGCTATATAGGCTGACCTTAAGAAGAGAAAATTAAAGCAGTGGTTGGTACCTGATTTGGGGTGTTCTGGACATCCATTTCAGTTAGCCAAATGGGCATTTTGGTTTCACTGAGAAAATCAAAGACAGCTCGTATATAAGGCATATTTGGTTTTCCTGAAGGAAAATGAGCTTGTAGTCCAAATCCTATAGTCAAGTTCTCATTGCCTGGATATGACCTGATCTCTCTAAACCTGTTAATATACTTGTGTGGACCTGCATGTATATCTCCTGGAATTTCAAGGGTGTTAAACTCATTCAGATATAAAGTTGCATTAGGATCTATCACATGGGCTATATGATAAAACATCCCAGAAGCCTGTGGTCCAATCTTATCTTCGAAAAAATGGTAGTGCAAGTTCTCGTTCACGACATCCCACTCGAAAATATCATTCAAATATCGAGCCATGACAGTGGCCAGACGCCTCACGGCTGTAGCTAAAAGCTCTTTGGGTGACATGCGGTGCAGCCATTCCTGATTCATTTTAGGTTTGTCCCATAAAACAGTGTGGCCTCTAATTGCTATCCCATGATCCTTGAAAAACTGGAACATGGCATCTGGTACTGTATAGTTTTCTATACCTTGACGACTTTCAGTCCAGTACCATTTCATTTGATTGGTGAATACACTTGCTGTAAAACCTTTTTTTAGAAACCATTCTTGATATTTCTTGTATCGGAGGAAGGTATCTGTAACACCACAACCAACATGGAAAAGAGGTTTTCTGAACTTGATGTTTACTTTCACTCCCCGTATTGGTCTTGCTAATTTGTCCGTTATTTGCAGCAAAATTTTCCTCTTTCTTACCTACACAAGTCCATACAACCATATTTCAGAGTCAGTCGGTTCAGAATGAGTTTCGTTCATTATACATTTTTTACATATGCATACCATATGGTTCATATAAGAAACATCAGCGAGCTAGTTCTATGGGACCCGTTTAGATTCCCAATTAGAGGTGTGCATAATAATCGGAAAAATCGACCCAAATCGAAAACCAAACCAAAACAACCAAAAAAATTGGCATTTTTTTATTTGCTTTGGTTTTGGTTTTAAATTTTAAAAATCGATCAAATTTTATTTGGTTTTGGTTTTAATCAGAAAAAATCGAACCAAACCGACTATAGGAGTAGCTTTTTAAAATTTATTATTACACCTCTCTCTCTCTCTCTCTCTCTCTCTCTCTATATATATATATATATATATATATATATATATAGAGAGAGAGAGATAGTTATTGTTATACAAAGTTTCAAAAAAATTATGGTAAATGTTACTTAATAGTTTGCACTTTTAGTATAATTCTTTACCTTTACATTCTAGTTTGATTGGTAGTTTTTGTTTAGTGTAAGAATATATTTCGTGTTAAAAATAACAAATTTTTAGTTGAGTCATTAAATTATTCATCAATATTTGATGATTCAATTATCATCAATATATTTTGATAAATAATAGATTTCTCAAAGGGCAATTGATTTGATAATGTTATATTGAAAATGTGGTCGATGGAATATGTGCTTGGTAGTATATTTCTAATATTTAAGAAAAAACCCACAATAACCGAAAAATCGACATAAACCGAATTGAGAAAAACCGACTTAATTGGTTTGGTTTGGTTCTAATATTTGAAAAACCGAACTTTCTTTTTAGGAAAAAACAAACCCAAACCGAACCATGAACACCCCTATCCCTAATAATATAGAGTTACTTCATTACACACTTTTCTTATTAGTCACAGTTCTAAAATTGGAATTTATTTAATTTAAACTTCCATTTTATCATTAGTGAAATTTTTTTATAGCCACGTAAATGTGATGACGCCGTAAAGCTGTTACACTTTAACCTTTTAAGATCACAAGTTTAAAAGCCTTTTTTTTTTAAAACTCTTTCGAGTCAAACTATAAATTAAAAATTATAGAGGTGTAAATAGCTTACCCGCCTTGTTGTTCTCTGTTGGTGTACAAGCCATTCGGTTTGGTTGAACTCCTTCAGGGAAACATTATCCACCCAAAATTCAACGGTCTTATTGTAACACTGAAATAACAAAAGTTATTAGTACCAAAAGATGTCAACTTGTATGCATATGTGAAAGTTTCATTATACTGACTAGTTTTATCAGTTAATGCACGACTAGGATCTACAGAAATTGCATACAAGTTGACATCTCTTGTAAATATTTTTCAGAAAATATTTTTAAATTTTTTCATATTTGGTTGGCTTAAATGTTTTGAAAAAATATTTTTATTATTAATTCATTTTCCTTCAATTGGAGGAAAATATTTTCCGTATCAAAAGAAGGAAAAACATTTTTCAAAGCTCCTTCTCAACCTTTCTCACCCTCACCAACCCACCCCATCCTCACCAACCCACCCCCTCCAAAAAAAGATTGTTTTTTTTTCAAATTTCAGTTTTTCCCCTACCACCGCCCGCAAATAAACTATTTTTTACCTCAATTTTTTTTTTTTGTAATTTTAAATTTCTGTTTTTTCATTTTTCTGCACCGCCTAACCCCACCAACACCCCTACCACCGCCCCGCACCCCCCCCCCCCCCCCAAAAAAAATTTAAATATGTTTTTCAGTTTTAATTTTATTATTTATCGGTTTAAAGGCTCAAAATTTTACAAGTTTTAAAATTATGAGTTTGGAGGTTTATGTGTTTTGAAGTTTACGGGTTTAGAAATTATAAAGTTTACGGGTTCAAAATCACGATTTTGAGAGTGTAGCGGTTCGAAAGTTTATGAAATTTGTGGGTCTGTAAGGTCGTTGGTTTGAAAGTTTATGGTTTCATATTTATTATATCTAAATTATTTATGAATACTCTTGAAAAGTCATTTTCCTTAATTTACGTACAAAATATCGAAAAATGAATAAAATTACTACATATTTTCCAAAAAAAATATTTTCCACGAAAAATTATTTTCGTTATACTAAACACGCCCTTATAGTTTTCTTTGAAAAAGTATTAAGTACTTTCAGTAGAAAGGTAAAAAAAATCATATAAAATGAACGATAATTTCTTATATATGTGTGTGAAGAATAAACCAGAATAATTATTATGGGATGTCAGTTACTTATACTGGTTACTAATCAATCAATGCTTGATATAGATAATCACTTGTAACTTATGTAGGTGACATGATAATAGTATAAAAATGTTTCACTCAAAAGTATAAAAGTTTACTCCAAATAAAAAGTGAAACTGACACTAGAAATGTATATGCGATTTTTATTTAATTATAAAAACAGATTAAGAAATAGATGTAAGGGCTTACTATGAAATGGAGATCAGTTAGAAGAGGAAATTCTGGTTGAAAGCCTCCTTTAAGCATGGTCCAACAACCAGGATACGCATTTCCAGAGGCAATAACCCTCATTGAATTTCCTGGAGTTGTTATTACAGCAGACACCGTTGTCTCATTTCCTTCACTAACTCGCACCCAAGCTGGAAAAGAAAATGGAATTTCATAATAACCAACAATAGAGGACAATCAGAAGCATTTCGCATTCGCACGTAGAATCTATCCAGGGAAGGGGCCGCAACCCTAGACAACCTACCCTAATGCAAATATTAGTGGTCGAACCTGTGACATATAGGTCATACTGAGACAAATTTATCATTGCTCAAAATCTTCCATTCAAATCCATGAACAAGTAAATACCTGAAAATGTATAATATTTCCCTTTGTCCATATAAACTTGTTGGGAGAAAGTTTCATTATTCTGACTTCTATTATAGGCCACCATGAAGTTGTTCCCCGAAAAAGTCCGTCTTACTTCAAGGCTGGCACCTGCATAAGATGTCCATCCCTCCAACCCTAGCTCAAATTTAGGGTTTCTCAGCTTTCCTCCTTTATATTGAACACGTTGAGGCTCAGCCAAGCACTGATAATAATGAGAATGAATATTAATAAGTTTATCACCCCATAGTGTATATATATAATAATATTACATCCATAGGTATAAAATCGACTTTAATTTGTTAGGGAGTAATTTACCCCCTATAATGTGGATTTTCCGACACGAATCCGGATTTAGTCGGGTCTCAATGTGAATACCGGACACCGGGTGGAAAACAAACAAATAAGAAAAGCTAACAAGTAAAGATTGTTACAAAAATAAGGTTGTTACTTCAATACTGGCATTGTAATTATAAGCTGCTCCATCAACTCCATGTCCTCCTAAAGGATAACATAAATAGTTTGTAAGAAACACAACTTTAATTTATAATAGACAACTACAAATTATGAAGATTTAAAGGGAGAATTAATCTTTAGGGGAAACAAGAAATAGATTATCTAAAGTTCCAATGGTCTTATTTTTAATTAATTTCTTTACTTAAAACCAAAAGTGGGAAAACGGAGAAAAGGTATAAGGGGACTTTAACCTTCAAAAAATAGGAGGCAACATAGAATTACTCCATATGCACACGAAACTGTCGTAAGAAAAAGATCCTGAAAAGTAAGTGGAGCAAACATCAACGAAAGAAGAAATTGAAGAGGAATTCATGAAATTTCTCTAAAAAGAAAAATATAATTCATTGGAATATTATGATTACTACCACTGCCATCTCAACTGTCTGAGGAATAATCTTTTTCTTTTTTATCAAAAGGCCACAATTCTCAAGATTGTGGTCTTGACAAATTTGTTGCAGAGGACATGAGAGCCTTGTAATTCACCAGAAGTTGAATAACTCCCAAGAACCGATCGAGTAGTAACGTTATATTTAGAAAACATAAAAATGAAAAGAGTAATTAAGTTATAATTAATTTTTTCCAATTAATTAACTGCATACGTTCACTTTCTTAATTAACTTCTATACATTTAACTATTTTCTTAGATTCTCTTTCTTTTAAAGAACAAATTGAGTAAGTTACTCTCGTAATACGTACGTGGACATATGATGGTAAAAAGTCAAATTGCCTGATAAACTATTATCATAAGGCATAGAGGTGGGTCATCTACACCATAGAATATCGGAGTATTAACTATTTGGCAGCATGAAATACGATCCTAGTTTTTCATTCCCTTTGTTTCCTTTTCTTTCACTCTTTTTCCTAGTAAATTAGAATGCTAAAAATAATGAAACATGTTATATTAATTTGAGCTTGTTTGATAGTATTGGATCTAGACGACTTAAATGGAGCGAGACATGGTGATGATTCATATATGTAATAATAATATATGATTTTTGTATATTAAATATACTTGGTGGAAAATATCTAGAAAGGATTTGCACTTCAATATGGTGAGAGGCACAAATTATATACTTCAATATGGAAATGATATTCTGCCTCCTTGCAGTGCATTTTCCTAGCTAACTTGAGAAATTTCTAGCAAAGATTGAATAAAAAAGACAAAAAGAATTAGCATAAGGGAGGAAGATTAAAATAAAAACTTAATTTGCTTGTGGAAGAACGCATAACTAATATTGATACCTACTTTGTAAAGTCATCTTTAGACCCTTTGACCAAATATTTCCTCCTTTTTTGCTTTCTTTTTCATTGGAAAACTCAACAGGCATTGTCCAGTAAACTAGAAAAAATGGGAGCTATCAATATGCATGCTATATACGTAGTAACATTTAATGGGAGCCTTGGCGACCTGACCAAGAGGTCATAGGTTCGAATCGTAGAATAGCCTCATGCAGAAATTCAGGTAAGATTGCGTACGATAGATTCTTGTGGTCCGGCCCTTCCCCAAACCCCGAGTCTTGACGAAAATAGTAAAGTTATTGTCATGTGACCAAGAGGTTACGGGTTCGAATTGTAGAAAGTGCCTCTTGCAGAAAGGTAGGGTAAGGCTGCGTACGATAGACCCTTGTGGTCCGGCCCTTCCCCGAACCCTGCGCATAATGCGGTGCACTGGGCTGCCCTTTTGTCAAATATAACTACAAAAGAAAACACTAGCAATAAACATTTTAAGAAAGCAGGGGTTTCTGCTGCATGCAAAACTTTCTCCCAAGTCAAATGTCTGGTAATTAATTAGCTATCAGAAAAGAATGTAGACAATATTAGACATGCCAATTGCCTGTTCACATAATTAATGCAGAAAAGATTTGGAGGGTACTTTGAACAGGAAATTAAAAGATGAGCAACATTGCTGCATGCAGCATATTAACATCTAAACAACTTGAGCATGAATATCTATAGAACTACAATTTGTGGCAATGAAAAATTGTTTGAAGCTACGTAGAATGATGGCTAATTAATCCAATGGATGAATGTATTTCAATGAAGTGCAACTCTCCGTACGCGATATCAATAGACTAGTATCCTATACTGGCCACTCTCTTTGTGGAATGATGCTGTTAGTATTTGGTTTCACAGGTGATGTTCTCCGATAAGTGATTTCATAGTAATAGAAGTTTTTGACAAGCTGATCGTCTGTTCGATCAATGACTTTTTCCCAAATAAATTCTGCTATAGAACTTAGCCCATCTCGGTACACAGTTACCTTGCTGACAAAGACAGTGTCAAATATTAACAAGTTATGCTGCGCTGCATATTCCTTCCATATTCCTCTTCCTCCAAGATAGTATTTGTCTTCCTCAGTATGCATCAACGCCATTACGTAAACTTTTTCTCCAATTGGATCAAATATACGTAGAGTTATTTCTCCTCCTAATCCTGGAAGAGGAAGTTCATTCAGATTCTCTTCCACTTGTTTCTTTGGTAACTGTAAGCCATTGTAATTCTCATAAAAATCTGCATAACGTAAATTCTTAGCAGCCACTTGTTCTTCCACTATTGATACACTGCAAAAAGAAAGTATAATACAACTCTCTTAATTAGCCTTATTCAAGAAAGGAGAAAGTGATAAAGTTGGAAATGAAAAAGATCGTACTAGGGATCTCGACGAACAGCAATCAATTGTGATGTGATAAATCTCGTATCCTCTTCATCTTTCGTAACCAGTTTCCAACAAATGATTACATATAAATCCTGATGACCCAAATCTTCTGATACTGTATTATTTGCATTTTGGTTTTTCTTCTTATAAATAGATATCACATCCCCATATGTCAACTTGTGTTCATCCCTATATCTCTGCCACCCTGTTCTAAGATAGTAATATCCAAAATTTGTGTGCACAAATTCCATTCTGAAGTGGTTCCCACGAAGATCTTCAAATTCTAACATCTTCGAATTACCTGGTGCAAGACGAGGGAAATGATCTTCTGCGTCCTTCTTTGTGATTAACACGCTATGAACATCAGTTTCCCATAAAAACTTGACAAACACATTACTCTGATTGTCATTCTGAGCTTCCATAGTGTTTTCTAGAAGGATCACCTATTGCTTTTTGAATTGTTCTTGGTTCCCTTCAAAAAGATTGGACTCAAATTTTATTTGTTGAAGAAGACAAGAAAACATAGCTCAGTAAGAAGGCCACTCTGTTGCCGAGAGGAGTTAGCTATTGTTCTTCCAATAGGGAGCTTCATTAAGGCGCCAAGTTAGTTACAAATTCCGTTGCATTCTTTTTCTTTTCTTTTCTTTTCTCTCTTTCTTTTGTAAGTGTATTATAAAAATAAAAATGGGTCAATGGAGAAATTAAGGGGTCGTTTTGATTTGAGTTTAATATTTGTATATTAAAAAACATTTATTGAATTAGGTTATTTAAAAGGTATTACATGCAACTATATTTAAAAAATATTGATTAATAACTTAAAATACAGTGTACACTACAATAGGTTAGATTTCACTAATTGTGTAAAAATTTTGGATTTATTTTGTATACACTAACGACGTAATTTTTTTCTAAACTATCAGTATAGTTTAACATATGGGTATCAATTACTTGATGCGTATCATAAATTTTTACGTATTACAGTATTACCTTATAAACGGTTTGATTTTGTAAGTATATTTTACACCACCAATATATATTTAGAACTCAAACTAATTTTTCGTGCATTTGCAGTTTATTTAACTTAAATCCAAACTCTCTTTTTACTGTGAAAAGGATATCAAGCCACCTCAGAGTGCATTTTCCGGCTAATTTAGAGAATACTTCTGCAAAAGAATAAATAAAAAGGGCCGAAAATATATTGATATATAAGGGAGGAAAAGTAAAATAATAACATTACTAGTGCAAGATCAACATGCATCTGATTAACTACTTTGGTAAAGCCGGCTATGCCACTTTGGTAACTACGGGATTCTAGCCTACCAAAATAATTTACCAATTTAAATCATTCCCCAAGTCTTGGTGTTTATGTCATGACAAAAATGAGAGTACATCAGATTAACATGTAAATGATTTGAGCATGAACATCTACACACTACCATTGTGCGTTTAAGTATGAAACTGAACTGAAAATGTATGAAACTAACTAGTATGGCTCAATGATCAATCGCGGTATGAGAGCCAGTAGGCATCATCACTATCATATTCTGGCTCAATTTGAGGAATGGCTACCCCTTTACCCTTTCTGTCGTTACTATTGCCAGCAGTAGTAATTGTAGTAGTAGTAGTAGTAGTAGAAGAAGGTGCTGAAGTAGTATTCTCTGTCTGGCCTAATTCATATTTTGGTTTCTTATTGGGTTTCACGGATCTTAGTTGATAACTGATTTGATAGTAATAACAGTTGTTAACAAGCTGATCATCTAATTTGCCTGTTTGATCAATGACCTTTTCCCAAATACATTCTGCACTCGGACTTACCTTATCTCTGTTCACAGTAACCTTGTCAACAAAGACGGTGTCAAAAATTAACAAGCCGTGCTTTGCTGCATATTCCTCCCATTCTCTACCTCTAAAATAATACTCATCCTGCTCAGTATGCACCAATTCCATTATAATAACTTCTTTTCCAATTGGATCAAATAAAGGTAGAATTACTTGTCCTCCTACTTGAGGAAGAGGAAGATCATTCAGATTCTCTTCTATTTCATTCTTTGGTAGCTCTAACTTTATGCCATTGGTATTTTCATAAAGATCTTTATATCGTAAATTCTTAGCAACCACTGGTTCTTCCACAATTGATGCACTGCAAAAAAGAATGAATAGCCTTATTCAAGATTCAAGAAAAGTGGAATATAGCAAATTTTGAATGGAAAAAACATACTTGGGATCTTGTAGAGTAGCAATCAATTTTGTTATGACCAATTGCATATTGTCTCGTACATCATCTTCTACATCTTCTGGGGTCAGTTTCTTACAATCAATTATGTAGAAATACTCATTTTGTATTTCTATCTTATAAACAGTTAACACGTCCCCGTGCTCCAACTTGTGTTCATCTCTATATCTCTCCCACCCTGATCTAAGATAGTAATCTCCAAAATTAGTGCGCACAAATTCCATTGCGATATTGTTCCCATGACAATCTGCAAATTCTAACATCTTGGACTCACCTGGTTCAAGATGAGGGAAATGATCTTCTGCATCCTTCTTTTCGATTGACACACTACACGACTCTCTAACATCAGTTTCACATAAAAATTTGCAGACCACAATATTATTAATTTGCAGATCACTAAGCGGAATTTCTATAACGTTTTCTTGAGGGGAATCGCTTTCCCCACTGGTGGAAATTGAAGTTGAGTTTTGTTTTCTTGAACCATTTTCAACTTCTAGTTGTTTTTCTTCTTCTTCCACCTTTTTTGGGTCTTCTACATTCATCTTCTGCATCATCATCTTTCTGTATCTCTGATTACTTTATGTATAGTTCTTACTTCCATTGGGGGGGGGGGGGGGAATTGGGCGCAAATTTTATTTGTTGAAGAAGACAAGAAAACCGAGTTCAGTAAGAAGGCTCTTATGTTGCCGATGGGGCTAGCGTTCGTTTTTTCTCCTATATATGCCACTTTATTAAGGCGGTATGTTAAATTTTAAAAATTGGTTGCATTCTTTTCTTTTTTCTCTTTTTTGTTTTTACCCTTCTGATAAGAGTGCCTTATTTTTATCCATCACTGCAAAAATACTCTTTAAAATTATTTTAAAAAATAATACTTGTTATGAAATAATAAAAGAACAAGAGCAATATTGCAGAGAAAGAGAGAGAGAATTCTTATTGAATTTTGGGATGATTTACAATGGGGTAAAACCCCTCTATTTATAGGAGAAATATGACTTAGTCACAAAGTAAAACTCTCCACAAGATAGACATTCACTCCAAATAGAATTCTAGACATTCACTCCAAATAGAATTCTATTCTTAACACTCCCCTTGAATGTCTACTCAATAAGTAATGTGCCTCATTAAAACCTTAACTAAAATAAAACCCAATGGGAAAAAAAATCTAGAAAAGGAAAAAGAGTACACATATCTAATAATACGCCTTTTGGTTGCCTCGTTAAAAACCTCGCAAGGAAAACCCAGTGGGACAAAACCTTGTAAGGGAAAAAGAGTGCAACACGCATTAACTCCCCCTGATGAGAGCATCAATTCACATCCTTAAGCCTTCGCATCCCGATCTTGTACACTAGCTTCTTGAAGGTTGACCTCGGTAGAGATTTTGTGAACAAATCAGCCATATTATCACTTGAACGAATCTGTTGCACATTAATATCACCATTCTTTTGAAGATCATGTGTGAAAAATAACTTTGGTGAAATGTGCTTTGTCTTATCTCCTTTTATGAATCCTCCCTTCAATTGAGCTATGCATGTCGCATTGTCTTCATACAAAATAGTGGGTAACTTGTCACATTTCACACCACATTTATCTCGAATAAGATGTATTATAGACCTCAACCACACACACTCTCGACTTGCTTCATGAATAGCAATTATTTCAGCATGATTAGATGAAGTAGCCACAATTGATTGCTTAGTCGATCGCCAAGATATGGCAGTGCCTCCACAGTTAAACACGTAACCTGTTTGAGATCGAGCCTTGTGGGGGTCAGATAAATACCCAGCATCAACATAACCAACAAGATCGGGACTGCAATTGTTGCCATAAAATAAGTCCATATCGGTAGTCCCTTTTAGATACCGCAATATGTGTTTGATCCCATTCCAATGTCTCCTTGTGGGAGCAGAGCTATATCTTGCTAAGACATTAACTGGAAAAGTTATGTCGGGCCTTGTAGTATTGGCAAGATACATTAGTACACCAATTGCACTAAGATATGGTACTTCAGGACCAAGTAGCTCTTCATTCTCTTTTTGATGTCGGAATGGATCTTTGTTCACATCAAGTGATCGAACAACCATCGGAGTACTTAATGGATGTGCTCCATCCACGTAAAACCGTTTAAGTACCTTTTCTATGTAGGTAGATTGATGAACAAAAATTCCGTTTGCCAAATGTTCAATTTGCAAACCAAGACATAATTTTGTCTTTCCGAGATCTTTCATCTCGAATTCCTTCTTTAAATAATCAATTGCCTTTTAGAGTTCTATAGGAGTTCCAATAAGGTTTATGTCATCAACATATACGGCAAGTGCAACAAATTCCGATGTTGTTTTCTTTATGAAAACACATGGGCAAATGGCATCATTTATATAACCTTCATTTAATAATTACTCACTAAGACGATTATACCACATTCGTCCTGATTGCTTTAGACCATACAAAGATCTTTGCAATTTGATTGAAAATATTTCCGGGATTTTGAATTATTAGGCATTTTGAAGCCCTCGGGAATTTTCATGTATATCTCATTATCAAGTGAGCCGTAAAGGTAGGCGGTAACCACATCCACTAAATGCATGTCAAGTTTTTCATGGACAGCAAAACTAATGAGATAACGGAATGTGATAGCATCCATAACGGGTGAATATGTCTCTTCATAATCAACACCAGGCTTTTGTGAAAATCCTTGTGTAACAAGGCGTGCCTTATATCTTTGTACCTCATTTTTCTCATTTCTCTTGCGTACAAAGACCCATTTATAGCCAACAGGCTTAACACCATTAGGTGTTTGGACTACAAGCCCAAAAACTTCACGTTTTGCAAGTGAATTCAATTCTGATTGGATTGCTTCTTGCCATTTTGGCCAATCAAGTCTTTGTCGACATTCTCCAACAGATTGAGGTTCAAGATCCTCATTTTCTTGCATAATGCTGGATGCAACATTATATGCAAAGACATAATCCACCACTATATCCATTCGATTCAAATTTGTCTCAATATCGATTGGATTTATTGATAGTTCCTTATTTTCTTGAGTCTCGGGCTCGGTGGATTCCTCATGAATCTCAGAATTTATTAAGTCGTGGATTTCTTCATGAGATTCTTTCATAGTGTCATTTTGATCATTTATTTTTCTTTCTCTAGGATTTCGATCTTTGGAACCTAACGGTCTGCCACGCTTCAGTCGTGCTTTTGACTCATTAGCTATGACACTAGAAGATTGTCCAATAAGGACATCAATACGGATTGGAACATTCTCCGCAGGGATATGTGATTTTGTTATCCTTTTCATATCCGTAAATGCATCGAGCGTTTGATTTGCTATTTTCTGCAAATGAATAATCTTTTGTACCTCTTTTTCACAAATAGAGGCACGTGGATCAAGATGAGATAATGATGGATTTTTCCACAAAATTTCCTGTTTGGTTTCACCAACTTCTCCCCCTAATTTGGGAAAAGTGTCTCATCGAATCGACAGTCTGCAAATCGTGCAGTAAACAAATCTCCCGTTAATGGCTCGAGGTAGCGAATAATGGAGGGTGATTCAAACCCAACATATATTCCTAACCTTCTTTGCGGACCCATTTTGGTGCGATATGGCGGTGCTACAGGCACATATACCGCGCATCCAAAAATTCTTAAATGGGATATATTAGGTTCATGACCCAAAACTAATTGCAACGGGGAATATTTATGATAATTTGTCGGTCTGAGACGAACTAGCATTGCTGCATGCAAAATGGCGTGACCCCAAACAGAAGTGGGCAGCCTCGTTTTCATGAGTAACGGTCTTGCTATCAATTGCAGACGTTTAATTAAAGACTCTGCAAGACCATTTTGAGTGTGAACATGAGCTACATGATGTTCCACTTTTATCCCAATTGATAAGCAATAATCATTAAATGCTTGGGATGAAAACTCAGCAGCATTATCAACTCTAATAGACTTAATTGGATTATCGGGAAATTGTACCCGTAATCGAATTATTTGTGCCATTAATTTTGCAAACGCGAGGTTGCGAGATGATAATAGGCACACATGAGACCATCTAGAGGATGCGTCTATCAAGACCATAAAATATCGGAACGACCCACTAGGTGGGTGAATAGGTCCACAAATGTCCCCTTGTATACGTTCCAAAAACGCAGGGGACTCAATTCCAACCTTTGTTGGTGATGGTCTAATAATTAACTTGCCTTGATAACATGAAGTGCAAGAAAATTCATCATTTAAAAGAATCTTTAAATTCTTTAATGGATGCCCATTTGAGTTTTCTATGATTCGTCTCATCATAATTGATCCAGGGTGTCCCAATCGATCATGCCAAAGTACAAAAGTATTGGAATTGGTAACCTTTTGGTTTACAATAGAATGTGCCTCAATTGCACTAATTTTTGTCCAATACAGGCCACAAGACAAAGATGAGAACTTCTCAATAGCCCTTTTCTGGCCAGAGACATTTTTGGTAATGATGAGATATTCAAGATTATTCTCATCTATTGTCTTAATATGATATCCATTTCTGCGGATATCTTTAAAACTCAACAAGTTCCTCTTGGACTTGGAGGAGGACATTGCATTCTCTATGATAAGTATTATTCCCATAGGCAGAGTTATAGTAGCTCTTCCAGAGCCTTCAATTAATTTACTACTACCGAAAATTGTAGTAACATCTGCCTTACACATACTTAAATGCGAGAAATATTTCTTCTCTTTGAGTATTGTATGTGTTGTACATGAATCAACTAAACAAATATTTTTATAATAAATCATTGATCCAAGTTTGCTTTGTGAGATATCCATATTTGCTTCCCACGGTTTGACATACAAAAGAAATATACAAATAAATATTAGTATTTTCAGAAGGAAAAGAAACAATTATAAGTACACAATACATATGATTAATATAATTATAACAAATTTATTTACATGTGAAAGTTATTTACTTTTGTATTCTTCTAGCTTATGTGCCACAAAGGAGTAAGTAAAACGTGACTAACCAATATACAAAAATTACCCATTACATAATGTGACATTGTGAGGTTCGTCGTATATCTTACTATTAGTCACAACAAAATATCATAATTAAAAAAACCATTTTATTACAAAGTAGTAGATATAGATGTGATAAAATATTAAACAATATTTATTTAGTATGAAAGTTAAAATTAAAATGATAGAATTAAAATAAGGCAAAATAAAGATGATTGATGATTACTGCTCATACAAATAATTGAGTATCTGAAAATTCAAGATTTTGATACGAAACACTATTTCATAAACTAAACTGTTCCAGTGTTAAAACGAAACCAGAAGACTAAATAAACTGAAACATTGTTTAAACGAACTAACACAATTTTATAAAATAAATAAAACTAATGACTGGAAACAGCCTATCTGCCCCCCGGGTAGGGGTAAGGCCTGCGTACATATTACCCTCCCCAGACCCCACTTGTGGGATTATACTGGGTTGTTGTTGTTGTTGTTGTTGTTGACTATTACTCATGTAAATAACTATGATTACATGATGTTTATTCACTAACTATTGCAAATAGGCAAAAAAAAAATTTAAACTACTCAATCATCTTTAACCACGGATCCATCACCGATCAGGTGGTCTATTTTCCCATCAGGGCGCTCAAAGAAGTCTGCCACATCCAAGTGGGTGATGTCAAACTCATTATCAGAGACAAAATTGGCTTCAGGACCTTTATTCTTTAGAGATGCTTGATAAAGATCAACCAAATGTCTTGGTACACGGCAAATTTTTGCCCAAAGCCCTTTTCCACTACAAAATAAGTGGATCTTTGACTGTGAGATATTCAATTTTCAACCCTTCATCAAGGTGATGGCGCAAGAAAATCAAGGCCTTAGCACAGTCTTGGGTGGATGCTTATGTCTTTAATGGCGTCTCCAAGACCCATTGCATCTAAGTGAATTTCAGCATCCAACACCCATGTCATATAGTTCTTGCCCGAAATTTCAAGGGCAACGAACTTTCTTTTCATAATGTCAGTCATAATTAAAGAAAAAGGAGAAAAATTACCTTAATCTTCTCAAAGAGCTTCTTGAGACGGTAGAGTCTCGTGCTGATAACGTGTTATGAAATAATAAAAGAACAAGAGCAATATTGCAGAGAAAGAGAGAGAGAATTCTTATTGAATTTTGGGATGATTTACAATGGGGTAAAACCCCTCTATTTATAGGAGAAATATGACTTAGTCACAAAGTAAAACTCTCCACAAGATAGACATTCACTCCAAATAGAATTCTAGACATTCACTCCAAATAGAATTCTATTCTTAACAATACTACTATAATGACTTGTATTTCAATAGTTCTTATTTTGTTCTTCGAGTCCATGACTATAAAATTATAGCAATAAAGTTTTAATTAATTAATTTTTTTCTACTTCCTTTGTAGATTCCCAAGATGACACAATAATTTTTGCCTAATTCGTGTTAGGTGCATATGTGTATCATGTTGTACGTTACAATTATATTTACCCTAGTCTAAAATAAATTTTCCTGCCTAATTTAAATAATTGTAGATGTTCGACCAATTTCTTAAGTTTCATGCATCCGTCGTAAGAAATTTAACGATCCTGGATGTAGAATTTGAGTCATGTAATTGATTAGAATGTTATACATTATGATCCTTAGATTAAATTTTAAGTTGTATAAATGTGCGAGTATAAAAATCAAGCTTATATTTAAATGAAACAATCAAAACAACCTGTAACCTTGTTCTCCCCCAGTTTCTCCTCTTCTCTCTCAGGAAACTGCCCGCCACTCAGAATAAGGCAGCTATGAGCGCGCCTGGGTGTATCTTCAGTCAATGGCTCCTCGGAGCTCTCGAACTTCACTCTCCGCGAGAAGAATTGGCTATTCGGGCACAGGATTTCGAGCCACTGGAATAACCTTCATGTTCTTCGCCCTTTCTCTCACGGTCGCCGTTTTCCTTTTCTTATCTTTCTCCTCTTTTCTCTTCATCTCCTCCGACGGTACCTCCGATCACCGCCTCGTAAGTCCTACCGCTTGCATTTCTCCTTCTATGACCTTTTTCTTCATGAAATAGATGCGTACGCTGCATTTATTTATTCTCTCATAGTCACCCGAGATATCAAATTTTAGAAACCTTAATTGTCTATTATCATCTCGTAAATGACGTGATTTGATTGGCGACTGTAGTTGCTCTTCATTTTCTATGCTGTAATTTGAATTTTTGCATGAATTTATTTGTGCATTTATCTATGGCTGAAATTATGCATTTATTTGTGCTTTTGTATGTATTAATTGCTTGATTTTTGTTAAAATAGGGTTTCTCGAATGATTTGTATGGATTTGGATCGTACTGTAGATCGATTCTAGGTTTGAAATCGGATCCTTTGAAGCCAAGGCTTGATCAGATCAGGGAGCAAGCAGATGACCACCACGCTTCTGCTCTGGCTTATGCTTCCCATGCTAGAAAGGTGAAGCTTGGAAACTCCAAACATAGCAACCTCCACACAGTGTGCTGGTTGAGTCAGATGTCAAGTCCATCGATGCGTCGGTGCTTAGGCAGTTTGAGAAGGATGTGAAGGAACGAATTAAAGCCACTCAACAAGTTGTTGTAGAGGCAAAAGAGTCTTTCGATATTCAATTAAAGATTCAGAAGCTAAAAGACATTATTTTTGCAGTCAATGAGCAATTAACTGAGACAAAGAAACAAGGCACTTGTTCTAGCCTGATAGCTGCGAAGTCTATTATGAAGATCCTGCATTTTTTGTAAATGAGGTTAAAGGATGAACGAATTGCGCGTCCAGAGAAGTATGTAGATGATGGAAATTCTACTCCGTTGGTGTTTGGGGATCCTAAGCTTTATCAGTATGCACTTTTCTCTGATAATATGCTGACTGCTTCAGTCGTGGTGACTCAGCTGTAAAGAACTCGAAAGACCCATCGCAGCACGTGTTCCATGTCGTGGCTGATAAGAAAAATTTTGGGGCTATGCAAGTTATGTTCAAGATGAAAGATTACAGCAGAGCTCACATTGAAGTGAAGGCTGTTGAAGATTATAAGTTCTTGAACTCCTCTTATATCCCAGTACTTAAGCAGAATCTGCAAAGATGCAGCAGTTTTACTTTAATAATAAGCTTGAGAATGCAACCAATGATGCCAATAATATGAAATTGAGGAACCCCAAGTATCTATGACTTTTAAACCACCTTAGATCTATTTGCCCTAAATATACCCCAAGTTGCACAGGATTTTGTTCTTGGACGATGATATAGTTGTTCGGAGAGATTTGACAGACCTCTGGAAGGTAGATATGAATGGTAAGGTGAATGGAGGTGTAGAGACATATATTGAGTTTATGGAATGACCTTCTTTGAGTTAGATGGTTGGAGGAGGCAGAAGTCCACTGAGGAGTACCATTACTGGCAGAGCATGGTTAGATCCAGTTATCTTCTTTAAATATCTTAGTTTCTAGATTTAGTTGCAGTCATAGTCTTTTCTATTAAGCATATGTCTCTCCCTCTCCCATTAATGCTTGCAGATGTCTTGTGCTTCCCCAAATTGTGCGTGTGCTTACACTCTAGGGTTTATAGATATTTTTTAAAAGCCACATTGTCCTATTTCTGCACTGGGTTAAGTTACTTGTTCCAGGACTATTTTTACTGCAATTATACTCATGCTAACCAATAGAGCTGCTAATATCTGCATAATGAAAATCGGACATTATGGAAATTGAGTACATTGCCTCCAGGTTTTATCACATTTTACTCTGACAAAAAAGCCACTTGATAAGTCTTGGCATGTTTTGGGGCTTGGCTACAATCCAAGCATTAGCATGGATGAGATCAATAATGCTGCAGAGGTCCCCTTCAATAGGAATATGAACCATGGCTCGATATTGCAATGAACCGATTTCGGCCTCTTAGGTCGAGGTATGTAGATAAAGAAAATGAGTACGTGCAGGCATGTATTTTCAACTTTGGTGATGATTGAAAGTATGCTTGATGGAGTTGGCAAGCAGGTTCTACAAGCATCTCCAGTTTGGCTTGTCACTTCTACTTCACACGTAAAGTTAGTACTCAATTTACTACATCATGACAAGTTCTATGTCTATCTAAATTTTAGCATTTTTCTATTTTTTACATTAGTTTAGCGTTTAGTTTTCAATTGTTTATAAATGGTTACGATTCTTTGTGACTGGAAAAATTATTTTGAATACTCTCTTAGTTCTGAAGTTTATGTATGTGTATACTGTCGATTTTCAGGGGAGTAATATATTTTCTTGATTAAGCAACACTTGTCTGGGATTCATGATTAGGTAACATCTTGTCTACAACTCCGTATTTAATTATCACTTTGTTTATGTTTGCTGCCATTTGGTTTTTGAATAGGGATAATACATAAATCCCCCCTCAAACTTGTTCCCTTTTTCAACTGCACACGTTAACTTTGCCCCAGATTTAAAGCTGGCAGTGCATCTCACGTAGAACACCTTATTTTTCACGCCATTTTAATTCTGTTTTCCAAAAGATTGTTTTTTGCTTTCTTTTTCACTTTTTTATTCTGCCATTTGTGCTTTATAAAAAATGAAAAAAAAATGGCATACCCGAGTTCAAATGTGTTACGTCCCTGGCCAAAACTCACACTGATAAGAAACTCAAACCCTCAGTCTTTGATGTTCTCCATTCCAAGACCAGGCATTGATTTTGTCTTATCAAATAAGACGGAATTTTATGAGGAAGAGCAGAGAAGGTGTATTGGGTGTGATGTGAAAGTCAAGAGACGATCCTTTGTCGTGGTGCTATCTTTATTGATTTTTTATCAACATTGAGGAAAAGCCTATTCTAAAACCAGACTTGTTCTGCAAATATCATCAAAACCCATCTATGTGTAAAAAGTGGAATACTAGTGAGGCGATCATAGAAGAGAAAAGAAATTTAAAGAAGTAATTCTAGGTAACAATGATGGATATTGAGATGGATGTGCGGGCATACAGGTTGGATAGGACTAGGATCTTGGAATGAAGATATCTGGATGTAGGTGAGCGTAGCCCTCTGTGGAGGACAAGTGCGAGCAGTTGGCTTTGGTGGGTACGAGTAGAGGTAGAAGGAGGCCTAAGAAGTATTAGGAAGAGGTGATCAGGCAGGGTATTAATCAGCTTCAGCTAACCAAGAATATGGCTCTTAATAGGAGGGTGTGGAGGTCAAGAACTAAGGTAGAAGGTAAGTAGGTAGTCTAGCGTATTTCTGTTCCATAATGATGATTCTAGGGTTAGTCTGGTAGATTTTCTTGTCTTAGATTGCTAGTATTTCATGTTGTTTCCTATTATCTTTCGCTTCGGTTTCTTAGTATTTTGTTGTTGTTGCTGCTTGCTGCTACTGCTTCTTCCATCTATTTTTTTAGCCATGTGATTGTTGTTACTATCTTTATGGCCATCTTTTTTGTTGATATTGTGTGTTTCTACCGTTTCTTTTCATCTTTCTTGGGCCGAGGGTCTATCAAAAACAACTTATCTACCTTCCAAGGATAGTAGGGTAAGGTCTGCGTACACACTACCCTCCCCGGGCCCCACATGTGGCATTCCACTGGGTTGTGGTTCTTGTTGTTGTAATGGTGGAAAAGAGAACAGGGGATGGGGATATATATCAAGACTTGGGCTAGCTAATTAGGCATAGTTTTGGTTTGTTGAAAAGTATAAAGTGAGTCTTGAAAGGGAAACTGGGATTAAGACTTTATGTCTAGTTGGTTGGCAGTGGTGTGTCAATGCAAGAAAAAAGAATGTGACATGGTGGTGCTAGAGGTGTTATCTGGTGGAATTGTGGTAAGATGGTTGAAGGTGTTATGGCTGTTACGACTTGCACAGAGAGTTAAAGAGTATGTTTGTGGTGAGTGAATTTTCATTGCCAAACATATTTTCCGGTGGAGAATTAATCGGTTGGAGAAGAAGACATAGAAGGAAAATTAAAAGAAAAAGAAGCAAGGAAAAGGAAAAATACACATCTTAGGGCTTTAAATTTTTCCTCTCATGCGCCCAGCTAGATGTACTACCACTTTCCATGCCATGTAGCCCTAAAAGGTGGTATTAATACTACTTCTAACAAGTATAAGGGCTAATAAGACCCCCCGCAATGTTAAAGTGTGTTGTTGAATGAATTTCGATCGCATGACATATTTTCTGGTGGGGAGAATTAAACAGTCGTAGAAGAAGACATAGAAGGAAAAATAAAGAAAAAGGAAACATACACATCTTGCGGCTTTAGATTTTCTCTCTCACGCGCTTAGATGTGCAACCACTTTCCATGCCAAATAGGCATAAAAGGTGGTATTGATACTACTTCTAACAAATCTAAGAGGGTAAGAGGACCCCCGCAAAGCAGTTGAAAAAACAGAACAAGTTCGAGGGGGTATTCATTTATGATCCCTTTTTGAACATGCACTTCAAGTTTTCAGCGCGATAATTTATAGTTTCTCACGTGGCAATTCAAGAGGTGATTTCTCCCTTTTCTTTTATTGTCATTGCATCCCAAGCATGTTTTTTTTAGAGGTTATAATCCAAGAATGTGCGAGGGTTTCATTGCATATTAATTTATAGTCTCACATGGCAATTCAAGAGATGTTTTTTCTCTCGTCTTTTGTTTTCAATTTTTTCCAAGCACATGTTAAGTTCTCATTGCGTAATAATTTGTAGTTTCATGTGGCTATTCAAGAGGTGGTTTCTCCCTTTTCTCTGATTGTAAATCTTTCCCAAGCACACATTTCTGAAAAAAGAAGAGTATATTGCTTGGGCAACCTTGTGAATCGGGAGCAAGTCATGAGTTCGAAACCTACTACTAACATGAAGCTTGGTACTTGAGAGTAGAGGGATGCACTCATATTCGACCGAGTTTCGAACCTGTTGGCCAACTAGGGTTAGGCCAGCACTCACGGGGGAATTTCTTGGTAATCGAAAAAAAAAAACTGAGTGTGCCAGAGGATTACTTTAAGGACTAGTAAATTTGAGAATTACTTTAACTGCTCCAATAGATTTGAACTAAACAAGTGTAGATTAAACTTAAGCTAGAATATTCACCCTATCTTGCAGGAGTCAATGCAACAAAGATACTCTTTAGAATTGCTTTGGTAAAGTACAAATAAGTTGAGGTACTGGTCTAGCTGAGTATGAATCATTCTAGGGTTTCAAGTTTTTCTCCTTCACATCTGGTAGGTAGAATAAATTCACATTACCTTTTGCTTAGGCTTTAGCTGTCTGGAAAACTGATAACTTACTAGCAAATATATATTTTATAACCAAGAAATCCCCGGAGGGCCACTATTGTATGGTTGGATACTTGTTGGACAATGGGTCTGCCCCTTTACCCTTCTCTAATTAAACACCTGGCTTATGTCTGCCGTAGGTTTTGAAGCCGTGTGCGCCTAACCCACCATCTTTTGTTGCACTTTATCAGTAGACCAAAGCCTAGTAGCATATATATAAGTATAAGCTATTGTTTCTTGTCTCCACTTGTAATTGGAGATTGTGTAGAACAATTGGTAGTTAGGTTGTCTCATATACGTTAGGTTATAATAAATACTTGTGAATGAAGCTTTCAATGTAGAAATCAGATATTGAATTAGATGAATAACTAGAATTGGCTGCATACATGAAAGGAAGGTCTGACATTGCATGCTGAGTGCTATAAATTTTTGTTTTGTTCCTTGTCATCTTATATTATATTGTATTCAAAAGATTAACGCAACAAGATTATCTTGAGTTCAAAAGACTACCAACCCAACCCAAAGAAAATTGCAAGACTAATTTTCGTTGTGGGAATGGGAATCTTGGGACTTGCCTATGTTAGGAAAAGTATTATTTTCATGATTGCAGTATGCATGGTCCTTTCTTTCAAAAATATATTATATTAGTTATTATATATTTTTGAATGGAAGGCCCATGTGTATTTCAATCATGAAACTTTTTCTCTTTGGCAATGAGCATTCTCTTTTGCTGCCTTGTCAGTCATCATCATCAGTATTCTCCTCCCCAGCTGGACTAAAGCTGGGATGATAAGTTAGTATATGTTAGTTACATACGAAATGCTAAGATTAGTGTGGATATTAAAAGCCGTTTCTCACCTATTGATATCAGAAGGGTTTGATGTTTAGATGGCTAAGGCTCTATACATCACCCTTCTTCACTCTTTAGGCGGGAAAGGGTTGAACAGCAATTGCCAGAACTTGTTACATGCAGATCTTTTACGGTGGAGTGACTCTGTTGGATGAATTAGGTTACTTTCTTCAGGTTGATTATAGACAGACAGACCTGATATTACCTTCCCCTCTTAGCTAATAAGAGAAGTCAAACTCCTTAGCAGTTACATGAGCTGCCTAAACAAACTGAAGTTGAAGTGTCTTATGTAATATGCTAATGAAGCAATTAATTGGTAGAGTCACAATGATTATCGTGAGTAATGGCACGGCTTGATATTGTTATGGCTTCCTTATATTTTTGAGGTTACAGCTGAATGGAATGTGTGGTGTAGGCCAATAATCTGTTTATGTTGTATATTACCACTCAAAAGGCACTACTTTCTCGAAATAGACAAAACCTCCCTCTGAAATTCTGGGAAGTGCCTGTACCAATGATTATGAATGTTGCTCACTTTAGGAAAGATAGTCTAAGCAGAAGATTGCAATGTTATTATGGCTCATGGTGGTTAATGTGATGTGATAATGTTTAATGTGTGTTATACATTGTCCTTCCCTCATGACCAAGATGACTTCCAACCAAGAGGTTCTGAGTTCGAGTCTCTCCAAGAGCAAGGTGGGAATATCTTGGAGGGAAGGATGCGAGAGTCTATTTGGAAACAGTCTCTCTACCTCAGGGTAGGGGTAAGGTCTGTCAGCGTACATATTACCCTCCCCAGACCCCACTAAGTGTAATTATACTGGGTGGTTGTTGTTGTTTTTTAATCTACTTCAAGTTGAAAGAAGAACCTTTCATACTAAAGTACGTACTGGTACTTTTAACAGCATCACACAAACATGACATAAAACCTTATGGTTTTCTGTATTATCTACAATTTGGTTTATGATTCATAATATGTGTTTACGATCCTACAGTTATGTTCCTCGCTTTTCTCTCTTTTTGATTTTTCTTTACATTCGTGTGTGACCAAATTAATTTAACTTGAGCATTAATCACCAGTTGAAATGTTAGCAGTTGACAGTTAATTTATGAAAGATTATGTAAGAGACACATGATATGTATATGTTGGTTTAATAAAGTTATCAGGTGCTAATAAGTTTTTCCACTGCATTACTGCAATTTATACTTCTTTAGCTTTATAAAAAACCAGATTACCCATCGTTCTAGTAATTGACCTTTTCATGGAGCATTTGCATCTATATCTGCTTTTTGTGTCACATTTTAACCTGTGCCTGCTTTGCAAAAAAAATTGCAAGCGTATCCACCTTTTCGCATAACTTCAGCACACGGGGCTGAAGTAGCAAAGGCAATCACATAAAACTTCAGCATTATAGTAGCCGAGCCTGAAGTTTAGCTCTAGAGCTGAACTTTTTTATTTTATAAGTTTTTGTTTAGTAACCGGGAAATTGCAGCTCTAGAGCTGAAGTTTCCGGTTATAAAATAAAAACTTCAGTTCTAGAGGTGAAGTTTCTAATGTTGTAACTAGGAAACTTCAAATCTACAGCTGAAGTTTCTGTCTTTGTAACCGGAAAACTTTAGCTCTTTGTCAGTTATAAAATAAAAACTTCAGCTCTAATGTTGTAACTAGGAAACTTCAACTCTACAGCTGAAGTTTTTATATTGTAACTAGAAAATTTTAGCCCTAGAACTGTACAATTTTTTCCCACAAATGCTAACAGTCTCACTAATTGAGTCGCCCTAGTCAAGAATCCTAACGTATATTAAATCTTCTGTGAACTATGACAAGATGTTCAACATCCTGACTTTTTATAACGGCTACTAGTTAATATTAGTGTCGTTGCTTTTTCTTATCAACAACAATGTGTGGGGACTAAGCAGTGACCTCCAGATTAAATCATTAATGAAACAATGGAAGATTTAAAATTCAATTGTACAGTTGCTTTAGCAGCACCAACAACAGAAGAAGAAGAAGGGGAGGAGAAAGGGAAGCTGAAGTTTTTAAAAAGTGGGTACGGGTACAAACAGAAAGACAAAGCGGCTAAGGGTGCCCCGTGCAATTTTTACCTTTTTCATTTGTATGAAACAAGCTTAAAATTAACTTATAAGGGAATGGTATTATAGAGGAAAATATTTCACATAAAAGGTTGAAATGGGAAGCTATCGAGTATTATAGAAGAGTACTTGCCATTTGCCAAAGTGGAAAGACAGATTCTATAGAACAGTTGAGAGGCTGCAATGTTATATGAGAGTGAATGTCACACCTTTAAAATAAATTTAGATGACGAATGTTAAAGATAGATATGCGGTCGTACAAAATTAGGTAATATTAACCTGATTACATTCGGTTGAAGGTTACAAAACATACATAAGGGTTATCATGAAACAATATTGCTTGAAGAGAAGAAGATCGTTTATTTCAGTTTTTCTGTTTCTTATTACAAAGAAAGATCTGGTAGTTCTATTTTATCACTTATTACAAGTCCCGCATTTATTCTTATTTACAAACGAGTCTCATGAATCAATTCCATCAAGCTCAGCTTCTGAGCCAGTAGACATTGAGAATGTAGACACCACCATCAAATTTTGAGCCTGATGTTATTCAATCTGCAGAGCCTTCATCCATTCTTGTCAGACCAAAAAGAACTCATGTCCCTCCAATTTGGATGAAAGATTGTCACTTCCACCAAGTCTTCAAAAGGTAGTGCATATCCGATATCCTCCCATGTTGCCTACTCTCATCTGTCACCAAACTATAGGTGTTTTCTCCACGTTGACTGAACCAAAGACCTTCAAAGAAGCAACTCAACAAAAGCAATGGGTAGAGGCCATGCGACAAGAGATTCAATCTCTTGAAGCAAATTCTACTTGGGTTGTAGTTGATCTGCCACAGGGTAAGAGGCCAATTGGTTCCAAATGGGTCTACAAAATCAAGTATAAAGCCAATGGTGAGGTGGACAAGTTTAAAGCAAGACTTGTGGTCAAAGGATATACTCAATAGGAAGGATTGGCTTATCATTAGACTTTCTCCCCTGTAGCTAAAATGGTTTCAGTGCGCACTGTTATTAGTGTAGTTGCTTCTAAGGGTTGGCTTCTTTTTCAAATGGATGTTAATAATGCTTTCCTTTAGGGAGATATGTCTGAAGAGGTGTACATGGAGTTACCCCGAGGTTTTCAAAAGCAAGGGGAGTCTAAGGTGTGTAGGCTTTTGAAATCACTATGGCTTAAAGCAGGCATCCAGACAGTGGACTATCAAACTGACCACTGCCTTATTGGAAGTTGGTTATGCACAAAGTTCCCATGATCATTCTTTGTTTACAAAGAGACATGCATAAGACATTGTAATCATCCTCGTCTATGTAGATGATCTACTTATTAGAGGCAACTCACAATTGTTGATAAAAGAAACGAAGAACACCCTTCACAGACACTTCAAGGTCAAGGACCTGGAAGAGCTTAGATATTTTTTGGTCATTGAAGTTATGAGATCAAAAGAAGGTGTTCTTTTGAACCAGAGAAAGTATGCATTGGAGTTAATTGCTGATGCAGGATTAAATGGATGCAAACCTGTTGCTACACCAATGGAGCTGAATCATAAGCTTACGACGGAAAATTATGATAACCATGTTGGGAAAACAGATGGTGCACAGTTGGAGGTGTCACACCTCCCTTTTTACTACCCCACTTAAGCGTATAAATACGCTCGTAGGGTATACCCCGACGCTCAAATATCCGAAACGGATAAAATAACGTAAGGGAAGGAGTTTTTGCAATTAAAGGACAATCGGTTCGGGATTTTATTGAGATTAATCAGAGTCGCCACTTGGGAATGATAATGGTATCCTAAGTCACCGGTTAATCCCGAATCCGAGGAATTTTGACTCTAAAAATGTCTGCGAAGCAGAGATCCGGATAAGGAACTCTGTTAACCCGGGAGAAGGTGTTAGGCATTCCCGGGTTCCGTGGTTTTAACACGGTCGCTCAATTGTCGTTCCCGACTCTTGCTTGACTTAATCATCATCACAGACTGAGATGGTTTCTGACTGCTATCACGTTGCACCAATTCTATCATGTGTGTCTCATGGTGATTTGGCAGCGGATTCTGGGTAATGTTCGGAGCTTCTGGAGTCTGAACTTCAATTCTCCTATCATCAATGAGATCCTGAATGGCATTTTTCAACTGCCAACATTTTTCGGTATCATGGCCCAATGTTCCCGAACAATATTCACACCTAACAGAAGGATCAAGGTTTTTCGGGGATGGGTTTGGGACTTTAGGTGCAACTGGGCTTAGCATCCCCAACTTTTTCAACCTATGATAAAGGCTGGTATATGATTCCCCGAGAGGGGTGAATGTTTTCCTTGCCTTGTTTCTCCACTCGGAGTCAGGCCTGGGCCTATTTTGGTTTCTTTAAGGTTTAGAGGTTGGGTATGTGTTCTGGGTGTGGTACACATTGTGTGGAGCTTGAGCTCTCCACACATGTGGTGGTGGCGGTGGGTAGGCTTGGGCTTGTGGGTGGTGGTAGTGTGGGACTGTTGGTGGGTATGGTCGTGGTGGTGGGTTATATGGGGTTGATGTGTTGTATGGGTTTGGCGGGTAAGATGGTGGTGGTGGATTATATAGGGTTGATGGGTTTGGTGGGTGTTGGTGGTAGGGTCTTGGTGGGTGATGATGCGGGTTACGGCTCCATGGCCTGCTCTCTACGGTTGTTACCTCTTCCTTCTTCTTCTTTCCCATTGCTCCCCCGTTTCCAGTTTGTATTGCTTGATTGGTGGCCTTAATGGCCGAAAAACTCATGATTTTATTTGTTTTCAAACCTTCCTCCACAAAGCTTCCCATCTTCACGACTTCATTGAAACTCTTCCCAATCGCCGACACTAAATGACCGTAGTATGTAGGCTCCAAAGCCTGTAGGAAACAATCCACCATCTCCCCTTCCTTCATGGGTGGATCTACTCTTGCAGCATGCTCCCTCCATCTGAAACCGAACTCCCTGAAGCTTTCCCCTGGCCTTTTCTCCATTTTTGTAAGGGATAGTCTATCAGGTATGATTTCTAGGTTGTATTGAAAGTGATTTGCAAAGGCTTGCGCAAGATCATCCCAGACGAACCACCTTGTATGATCTTGTCGGGTATACCACTCTAAAGTCGAACCACTCAGACTCTGGCTGAAATACGCCATCAATAGCTCATCTTTACCTCCTGCACCTCTCATTTTGCTACAGTATCCTCTGAGATGGGCCACCGGATCTCTGCGTCCGCTATACATATCGAACTTTGGCAACTTGAATCCCACGGGAAGTTGTACCTCAGGGAATAGACACAAGTCCTTGTAGGCCACACTCACCTGCCCTCCTAGTCCTTGCATAGTGCGGAAGGCATTCTCTAGACTTTTCACTTTTCTGGCCATCTCTTCTTGCCCTGCACTCTTGGCAATTCTTTCTTCACTTGTTTCTATCAACGGAGCATGAGACTCATGTTGTCGGAAAGTTGGTTCTGGAGGGTAGTAGTGAGGATCATGTATATGAAACATCGGTTCACTGGAGGATTTGTGTATGGCAGCGGGCGGAGGTGCCACATACACTGGAGCAACTTGGGGTATGTGAGGTGGTGCTTGTTTGACTGGAGGTGGTGGTACCTGGGAGGTGGAGGCATAATAGTGAGGGTAATCGGGGTATGTGGAGGATGAATTCATTGTCGGTGGTTCGGGATTGGGATTGACTGGAGGGATATATGCAGGGTTGGCAGGGTAAGCTGGCAGGGGTTGACCTCTAGACCAAGCCTGGTACATCTCGGCCATCTGCTGCCTCAGTTTGTACATTTCCTCTTTCATTCCTGCTACATTCACAATCTCCTCTTCGTGAGCAGGATCCACGATAGTTGCCTCAATTTCCTGGGACACAGCTTTCGTCATCTTTTTGTATCTTGTGTTGTATGGGTGGGTAGCCAGAATTCCAGTTGCCTAGAGAATCTGAACTCACAAGCATCAACATCCGTTAGTTGTTAGCGCATGAATAAAATGCAACGACTTTAAAAACAAACACATTTCCTCGAGTCGTTATGCATCATCCCGGCCACTGCTCATTTGGACCAATCACTTTTCTCTTTTTCCGCTCTTTTTCTTTTCTTTCTTTTCCTTTCTTTCTTTTTCTTTTCTTTTTCTTTTTTCTTTTCTTTTTCTTCTTTTTTCTTTTCTTTTTCTCTTTTTCTTGCTTTTTCTTTCTCTCTTTTTCTTGCTTGCTTTTTCTTTTCATCTCTTTTTCCTTGTCATTTTCATAATTAACTTAAAAGAAATGACATAAAGCGAAAGAATTGATAACAACACTTGATTTTCCATTGATAATTCAAAACATTGATTACAAGGTGATGTTATAAAAGGAAAAATATAAAAAAAATGATGCATGCCCTATGAGTACATTAATGCTCCTAGTGCCCGCGTGGCATCGTTCGGCCTTGCCGCGGGCCTATATGTTAATCCCCTTTGGAGCTTATCTAGGTCAGACATGACTTGTTGCACGAAGAACTTCACTGCTGATACAAAGGTTCCTCGAGACATATCTTCACACAGTTGACTGTTCCGGGTGATGTATTGGGCAATGCGAACAATCTTTTCTCTGATGACCCCTTTTTCTTGCAATAACCGGCTTATTTGTTCAGTGCGAGCATCCAAGGTATGTTGGTTATCTTTTTGCACTTGCTGCAGCTCCAATTCTAATCTAGCCATAGTTGTGTAACAATGCTCTCTTTCCTCTTCAAGATCCTTGATAATCTTGTTACTTTTGACCGTGGCTGAAATTATTTTCTTTCTAAGCTGAGCTACCTCAAAATCGTGCTTGTCTTGTATTTGCCGAACCAACTTGGGTCTTTTCTCAGCATCTCTGTCAATTTGCTTCTGAGCCCTGACTAATTCCTTTTCAGCTTTGTCTAAGTCGAAGCTGTAGTCATTTACTTTGCGCCGGAGAATCTCAATTAACTTTTCATCCCGGGCTGAGCGAACTGGGGTCTCGGATGCAATTTTCATTTGAGCCATTTGAGCCTTCAACATCTCATTTTCTTTCTTCAGCTGTTTCTTCTCCACTTCATCGGATGCTGCCTGTAAGCCACTTTCGAAATGGAGATTTCTCAATTTATCCTCCAACAAGTTGATTTTGGCCTTGTATTCTTTTTCCTTGGCCACCCAGTTCTGATTCTCCTTGGATTGCTCTATCAGATCTTGCAAGTGAGGTCTCTTTGAAAGACGTTCGTGTTCAACCCCTCGTTGTTACCATGTGGAGTATCCAGGTGACATCTCCCCCTTTGCTCTATTCGGCACACAAGTATCAATTTTCAAATTTTGGCACTCATTCCAGATTTGCCGGATTTTTGCTTCCGGGAATTGCCCGTCCGGACCAATCTCCACAGCTTGCACACTGAGGTCCCCATCTCTCGGAATAATTTGACACCGACCCAACTGTCGCAGAGCTCTGTATGGGGCATAAGGTTGTATACTCTTCAAACCCATGATCAAAAATGGCGATCCCTCCGTTGGCATGTATATCACCTCGTCAAGAGGTAACCGGTCATACGTCCAATCGATTTGACCGTCAGTTAGTGATCGAAGATACACAATCCAACCTTGGACTCCCTCCGGCAATTTTACTTCTTTTGTTCTCGAACTGAACTCTTCCAAACATGTCCGTTCAACCGAACCATAGCTCGAGAACGAAGGATGGTGGCATAGATGTTCAATTAGCCAGATTTGCAAGATCAAGTTACATCCTTCGAAGAAATTGGCTCCCGCTTTGCACGCAGTCAGAGCACGGTAGATGTCTGCGACGATCATTGGGGCCAGAGTACAATTATCTTGTACTATCAGTGTGGTAGTTATCCCGGCAACTTTTATATTGATATGTCCATCCTTCCTCGGGAATACGACAACTCCGAGAAATGCCACCAAAAATGCAAACCTCCGGTGTTCCTCCCATTTCGCTCGATTGGACTTGCAACATAACTTGTTTGTGAGGTCGTTGAAACCCCCAACGTGTCCAAACCTACTGTAGATGAAGCTTAAGGAACAAAACCCGTTGGCCAGATCTTCGTTGTGAACATTCCGGGCAATTTTCAAAGAGTCGAGGAAACGATGCACTGTTACCGTCCTCGGAGATATCGGGTATTTTCCTTTTAACGGGACCTCAGTCTTCCCGATATAGAAGGCAATCTCCTCTAAAGTAGGGGTGAGTTCAAAATCTGGAAAATGCAATACGTTGTGTGCCGGATCCCAAAACGTGACCAACGCTCTAATCACATCACTTCGGGGAGCCATGTCTAACAACCCTGTAAGGCCTTTTAAGTACCCTTTGACCCAGTCTTAACCATCGGATCCCATGTCCTGCCACCATAATTTCAGCTCCAAGGGGATTTTATTTAGGGAGAAATGTTCATTCATCATTGTGCTCGTCCTGCACATTTATTAAGGCGATTTTATTTAGAAAAAAGGAAAATCTTTTTCAATGCAAGTTTTCGTTTCTGAAGGAAAAAAAAAAAGAAAAAATGACTTTCGAAGTGGCCATTATTGCCAAAACAGCCTTCCGACGTCCTTTCGGAACATTCGGTCATTTCCAAAAATAGCAATCACCTCGATTATTTGAAAGAGAATCTTTTTGGTCTTTTTCTAAAAGTGTGGTTGGACCCGTTTAAGGGTTGCCTACGTATCCCACCTAATGGCGAGAATCAAACCTGCGTAGTTCGGTCAGATTATTTGACCAATTATTTCAACAAAAACCGTTCCAACTCTTTTTTTAGATCTTATTTTTCTCTCTCTCTTTTTTTTCTTTTTCAACAATTTTTTTCAACAATTTTCTATCCTCGGGATTTTCGCCGGTCCGCATAACGATCAAGGACAATAAAATGCAACACATAACATGCTCGGTCTTTTCAATACCGGGTCACCTGTCCTAGACGGACCCAACCCCTGTGTTTAGTCCCTTAAATCAAATATGATGCAAATAATTGTCCTAGACCTATGTTCAAAAATCTTACGGTTTCATAGAGTGCTAGACCGTGTACCCGAGCGGACAACTCGAATCGAGGAGGGGGCTACGTACCGGTGACCCGCGGAGTCAATCGGCTTTGTAACTTATCCGGCCTCTGTTTTCTTGATTTAAGGTGACTTTAACAGAAAGGGGAGTCTCAACCAGTAAGCACATCCCCGGGGGTGAAGAGAGAAAGGTTTTCGGCACAATTTTATATACAATCCATATAATATCAAAGCAATAAAGCACATAGCATGTTGTTCAAATCATATAACGAAGTCAAACAATAACGCGAACGGCAATTCTAAGGAGCTCAAGTTCTTAAACCCTGAAACCGAGGTTCGGGGTTGGGATCCCCAGCAGAGTCGCCAGAGCTGTCACACCTCCCTTTTTACTACCCCACTTAAGCGTATAAATACGCTCGTAGGGTATACCCCGACGCTCAAATATCCGAAACGGATAAAATAACGTAAGGGAAGGAGTTTTTCCAATTAAAGGACAATCGGTTCGAGATTTTATTGAGATTAATCAGAGTCGCCACTTGGGAATGATAATGGTGTCCCAAGTCACCGGTTAATCCCGAATCCGAGGAATTTTGACTCTAAAATGTCTGCGAAGCAGAGATCTGGATAAGGAACTCTGTTAACCCGGGAGAAGGTGTTAGGCATTCCCGGGTTCCGTGGTTTTAACACGGACGCTCAATTGTCGTTCCCGACTCTTGCTTGACTTAATCATAGATTTTAGCAACATATTGTGCTTTTTTACATAAATATTATTTTAAAGAATTTGTGACATCGCGGAAATACGCCTCGAGTCATACCGCAAGCAGTACGCCTATGACTTTTGGTGTATTTTGGCTTTGCCGAGATTTGGATTTGAGTCGCACCAAGTGCACACTCGTTCAATGGAAAGTACATTAAAATCGTGCCCTAAATAACATCTATCGGCTTTTAACTTTTGGGAGAGGCTATGGAATTCGCTATTAGCCTCTCCGGTTCTACTATATTATCTTATTACTAAATGGGGGCCCCGGTGTTTGTTATTCGGGCGAGGCTCGTCCCAATTTTCATTAAAGGATTCAATACTAGTATTTGGCTATATTTTCTATATATGTTTTTCCCTTAATCGTATTTCTAATATTAAAACATTCCGGGCCCGTAATTTTGTTGTTTATTGGGCCTGGACCCTCCATTAGACGTATGGACTGTCCTGGTCTTCGAGATCCAGGTTGCTTTTGGATTTAAGCTCGCCGGCCCAATTAGCTTCACGTTGTGGTTCAAACTCGTTTGCATATTGAGCCCAAACCAATTGGTAGTAAACAACTATGAAAAGTAAATGCAAAGAACCAGAAATAATGCAAATCAACAGGATTAAGAATCGAAATCAAATTGCTTTTATTCATTAAAAGAGTAGGATCACTGTACAAGGCTGAAGAAATGATTCAACTTTATGAGACTGTATTCAAACAATTTAACCAACTTATTAATGATAACCCAAAACACCTAATGCTAAGCGACTTATGGATATGTATATACAACTATTGACTCTAATTCGACTTAACTCAAATTGTATCACAGACCTAATTGCAAATAATTTGCCCATTCTTCTAACTACACCCTCTCCTTTTGAACTTATTCTTATATATTACTTCATGGATATGATTAAATACTGATATTAGCACAAACCAAACTTATTCAATGTTATCAAGCCAATTGCACTCCAATTGTTTACCTTATCCGATTGTTTCTTTTCTTAACTAATTCAAATCTGACTGATCAATGAAATAAATTGACTATGTGATCATGATTGTTATCTACTCATGTGATGGCCATTTGACTTTGTTTTAGAGGTTTTACCTAATTAACTAAGTGATTTATGACTATGATTATGCTACTGCTATATTATTGCTATTACATTGTTGTTGTTTCTGTTTATACTACTATATTCTATACTACCACTGAACCGTAGATCTAAGCTGTTCGAACAGTAATACCAAATGAATTACAAATTCGATATAACATAAAAACTAAACAGGATCTTCATGTCATTCAATCAACTCGGGATTACAGCTTCAAGTAGAGAGTAGTGTACCTGAATAACAAATGAAAATCCAATGAGTCTAAGGGATTAAGCAAGCAAGTAACAGCAGTAAATCCAAAGGGCAATGCAACAGTGACCGAAGATCCAAGTGAGTCGAACAACACAGCAATCAGCAAGCAAAGAAACCCAAAGACTAACGAGCAAAAACCCTCAGCAAAGCAATGCAAAATCAGAAGAAACCAGCGAGTTTTACTCGAAAAATCCCAGAAATCCCACTGTTATATTAGTATTTTTATCTCTGAAGCTCTTCTATTCAATGAAACCAGTCTTAGATGTATTTCAAAATTCCCAATTTTTCGAACCCCCTTTCAGCCCTTTTTAGGGTGTATTTATAGCTAAAGCCAAGGGCTGAAACTTGGGGAGAAAGTATGGGATTCAATCCCACTTCTCCCCCTCCTAAAATTATTAAGTTTTCACTTAAGCCCCTAATTCTGTTACCAGAAACCCTTCCAGCATGTGCTGGAAGGTTCCAAAGATTCTTTTTATGGATCTTTTACCAATGTAGCACTAAGGGTTATAGATTTTTACAGATTTCCTATTTTAGGGAGACCATTATACCCTTAAATCTCTACAAAATTGCAGAAATCAGGGGTACAAATGACTCCCTTACCCTCTTATGTTTCACCCTATTCACTCTTTTTACCAAATTAATTCCCAATTGTGCCCCTAAGGGCACTGCTGATTTACCCAGTCTACCTAGGTCAGATTCCAGCTTCTTTTGGACTTATTTAACTAATAGCCAGCCCTTGCAATGGTATTTAAGGGCTGGCCAGACCTACTTTAGGAAACTATTTCAATTTTAGCCTATTTAGCTTAATTCCTATTAGTCAAGACCACATTATTCCAATTTAGAACTGATTGTAGGACTAGCCTGCTTTATTAATGAAAATAAACTATTTAAAAGTTAGCCAGTCTCAAGTTGAGACTTGGCTTGGGTATTAAACCCAATTACTGAACAGCTGGGCCCCAAAACCTTTACAGGTTTGGCCATATTGATGTTCAGGGCTCTAAAGAGAGCCTGGGCCAGTCTGCATTTGCAGACTTAGCCATTTTGCACAACCATCCCATTTTAAAGGTGGGCTGTGTGTTAGAGCCTTATAGAATTGGTCAACCTTTTGCAAAGTTAACCATTCTTAGGCCAATTATTTCTTAAAAACCTATTTTTGTTCATTTTAAGTTAATTAAACTAATTTGCAGGACTAGCCTGCTTAATTACCTATTAAACTAATGGCCAGTCTCAAGTTCAGACCTAGCCTGGGTAATTAAACCCAACTACTGAACATAATTGGGCCCAAAGCCTTTGCAGGCCTGGCCACTTTGATGTTCAGGGCTCAAATGAGCCTTGGTGAGCTTGCATTTGCAAGCTTGACCAGTTTTTGCACAACCAGCCCTTTTTGAAGTGAGCTGGTGTGTTTGGACCTTATAGAGTTAGTCAACCTTTTGCAAAGTTGACCACTCTTAGGTCAATTATTGTCTAACAGCCTATTTTGTTCATTTTCAGCTGATATTCAACCTATTTAAAAACTAGCCATTTTCATGGAACCTAATACTAACAGCTATAACCAATTCACCTAGGGTTCAAACAGTGTTAATCAAACACTTACACTCAACCAGAACCAATAAAACTAAATCAATTTCAACATGATTTGCATATTAGGACACATAAAATCAGACAAAAATGTAATAATCAACCAAAACTCAGAGAAGGCAATTGATATGGTTGAATTTCAGTTAATTAATTCACATTATCCAAATTTATGAGACAAAGTATGAACTCGTGTTAATTAAGACCTAATTACTACCAGTTCAAGTCATTATGAAAGTTTGAACAACTCAAAATTCACCAAGGTTCATGACATAGGCAGACAGAAGCATAGGCTAACACAAACAGTCAGAGAAGGGTTTGAACATGGCTCACAGAAACTATGGATCTATATTATCAGTCAAACCAAGCCATTTTTCACACAAGTCATGACAAACAGGATGAAGCATGTAGAACAGGAGGACATGGAGAATAGTGAAAAAGGAACAGGAAAGACCAATCAAGGTACTTAAGAGAATAAGGTTAAGCTAGTATTAGAACTAAGCATGCATGACAATAGGAAAAAGCTAGACCATAACAACTAAACAGATCAAAGACTATAATATTTACAAGATGAAGAAGAAAAGGGAACCCAAGGTAACTCTTATGATTTAACAGAACATGATTTGAAGCAAACATCATGAAGAGTTCTATCATGGATCATTAAAAGCCAAATGCAACAAGAGTGGCCACAGTAACTTGAGCTTGATTTTAAACAGAAGACAAAGGTCATGCTTTTTGCAGTGAATCAGAACTCAACAACTAACATAACAAGGGAAAGATGAAATCTCTGATCTTAGAACAAATTAGCATGGGATCAACACAAGACAAATAACAGAATCCCATCATTAACAAGCTAAAGAGGAGCAAGCTAAGAAACCTTATGACTAATCATCAGAGAAACATGCAAAAGATGTGAAACAAAAGAAGAAACAATCAGATAAGAACCTTATAACTAATCGGGAGAGAAGAACCATTCAAACTATTAAAAGCTAACAAAGAAGACTAGAGTCGAAACTTAAACATGCAAAGGAGATGTCGAAGATCAACGAGATTGAAAGGTCTAATGCTAACAGAAGACAAAGACAAAAAAAAATATCAGAACAGGAGTTCAAACAGGAAGCACGGATGAACAAATTAAACCCTAAAACTAACAGACATACCAAAAGACTAAGAACAGAAAAGCATGGTAAAAGATATCAGGATAGAAACAAAAGAAGGCACGAGAAAAACATGCAACGAACAGACAAGAAAAAGAAAAACAAACACACATAGAGAGAGGGGACTTAGCTTGCAGGGCCGGTCCCCTGAGCTTCCATTTTCTCCCTTTTCACTCTCTTTTCACTCTCTTTTTCCGACTTCCAGACCTTTTCCTTTGATTCTTTTCTTTATTCCCCTCTTTTTCCATTTTTCTTTTCTGGTTTTCTCTTTAGGCTCACTGTTGTTTGACTTCAAGGTGAAGCCTTTTGGAGTTTTGAGTTTGTGGGGGGTATTTGCGGAGGTAAAAGACAAGATATTTGGGTGGCTTGAGTTTTGGAGTCGCCGGAGTTAGGTTTCCGGCGACCTTCTTCGGGATATTCGAGAAGTTCAAGGGATATTCGAGGGGTGTGGGTGGTACGGTTGGACAGATCAGGTGAAGAGGAAGCGATTGGCGTTGGTTTGGGAGCGGTTCTCATTGTTTGGTGGTCACCGGCGAAGCTCCGGTGATCGGGACTTGAAGAACGTGGTATGTTTTCTGGTTTCTTTGGTGTTTTGAGATGAAAAAGAAGGATAAGAAAAAGAAAAGAAGAGAGGAGGGGTTAAAAGGGCCGACGACCACCGTGGAGGGTGGTGGCCGCCATGGGCCGGCTAGGGTTTCATAAGGGCTGAAGGTGAAGAAGACGAGAGGAGAGAAGGGGCTTGGGGGCGGCTAGTCTTCAGGGTTTGCAAAAGTGAGCGGCTTCTTCAGACAGAAGCCTTTTATAGGCGAGGCATCTGAGGTAATCTTGGCCGTCCGTTTGATGGAGATCAACGGTCGTGGTTGGCGTTATTAAAACGACGCCGTTTGGATGCTTATGAGACCAAGGTCTCGCCAGTTGGATCAACTGGGACGGACGGCCCAGATTCAATCTCTCAAATTTAATCAAAGCCTAAATGTGACTAAATATCCCAACCGTTAGATTAAAGAAGTTGGACGGCTGAGATCAAATCCATCAAAGGCCTGGACCGGATTTCATTGGGCTAAAGCAGATTGGGCCACTGCTTTCAATCATTCCTAGCCCAAATCAAATACACAAGCTATTTTTGTATTTTTCTGATTTTAATGATTTTTATGTATTTTCTTTTATACTTTTTTCTTTTTCTTTTATGGAAAATTATAAAACCTAATTTCCTACTTACTCTAATTATTTAGTATTTTTTGGCAATTTTCTACTATTTTTCCTTAATTTAAACTACTTAAAACTATTTTTTCTAATTTTCTTCTTAAAACCTAACTAATTAAACAAAGTAATTACCTAGCCTAATTTTTTTGATTTTTCTAATTTCTACTTATGCAAATACACAAAGTATAGCTAATTTCAAACAAAGCAAGTAATTGCACTCAAAAACATATTTATTTTAATTTTGGAATTATTTGCTCGGTGCAAAAATCACGTGCTCACAGGAGGAAGTAGGAACTTATCAGAGACCGGTTGGAAAGTTGCTATACTTGACCATTACAAGACTTGATATATGTTAGACTTGATATATGTTTTACAGTACAGGTCTTAAGTCAGTTCGTGCATCTTCCTAAAAGGTCTCATATGGATGCAACCCTAAGAGTAGTAAGAAACATCAAAGGAGCACCAGGTTTAGGGATACTACTAAGGAAAGGGGAGACACAAGTGCTTACAGGTTTATGTGACTCGGATTAGGCATCCTACCCCAACACCAGACGATCTGTTACATGATATTGGAACTACAACACTTGTAAGAACAAGGGTTGTAGTGATAATTACTAATCATGAGAGAACTAAATATTTGTTGATGTATTTTTGGATGGTATAGGAAGTGAGTATTTATAATTGTAAGATTTGTGTAAGAAAATGACTGAGTGTTCATCTACTTGTCAAAAACTTCTCATGCAAGGAAACGTTTGGTAGGGGCTCTATACACTTGGCTATAGCATCAAGGAGATCAAACCACATAACTATTTATGTAGCCACTTATCCACAAAAATATTGAAATACTACCACAGTTGTAGGGAAATGATACAGGTTATAAAAAGAAATTGAGCACACAAAAGGCTAGGAGTAATTTTGAAATACGTTTTGAGGGATTTGATGGGCAATTATATCTTTAACCATATTTATGCAAGTATTGAAAATTCTTGCCTTGCTATTACTATTGTTTGCTATATATTAGTTATATATAGGATAATTCCAAATAAGACGTATAATTAATATAAGTATTAGTTGTACATGGATTGAAAATTTTATATTACTAAACAAGAGATTAATAATGTACAAGGTTAATGCTTGCATTTGTTTTTTTAATACTTCCTACCAAACGACCCTTTACAGTATTGGCTTGCAATGGAAATGGACTCAAATAGAGTAACCTAGACAATGAGAATTCATAGACCTCAACTTAATTGAAATTGAGACATCGTTGTTTCGTAAACAACACAGATTTCAATCATTATCCAATCTTCGATTACATGTTCATTTAGGGGTTCCAATGGTCTGGTTCAATAGTTTTTATTTTTTAAAAAAAAAACAAAATAAAATTCATATCGTAGTAATCTATTTAGGGATCAAATCGAATTGTCCAATAACTCACTGGTTTTCTTCGATATCTGTCGAGTTAGGTTAATACATTATTTGTTAAAAAACATAACAAGGTCAATGATGCTTAAGATCTCATATATAAAATAATAACACATTCTAGCATAACATGATATCAAAAATTATAAAATCAAGATATCTAATAGGGGAAATTATTAGAATTAAAAAGCAATAGATCAAAAGGGCAACAGTACATCGAAATAATATTGTGATTTGATGTTGGTTTGATATCCATTAGTGTGCCATCGCCAATTACATCATCTAAAAGTGTTGCGTCTTATAGGCCTCATTAGCTTGTTACTTTGTATGTTCCGAAGAAGAGAAAAAAAACTAAAGTTATGTGAATCAATAAAAGTACGAAAAAGAATAGCTGATGGATCTTGAGTATACTAATTATTTCCATTCATATTGTCAAATTCTAAAAAGAATCCACCCAATTAATATGGTTTACGTAATTACGTATAGTCTTCAAGAAAATAACGTGGTTGACTATGGAAGTAACAATCTTCCACAGGCTCAATTTTTAACTGGAGCAGCGTCTGAAAACCCTTGGTGGAAACACCAACATAACCTGCTTTAATGGAGTTCTCCACTAGATTAAAATGCTACAACCCAAGTAATCTATTTTGATTTCAGGAAATAACTCTTAAAGAACTTTCTTCCTTTAGAAAGATATTCCATCATTTGTGGGTTACTCGATTAAATGCAGTAGATACACTGATAAGGAATGGATGGACTTCCAATAAGAGTAGCTGTGATAACCAACCGCGGACTGCCCAGATTCCACAAGCGAATGGAAGTTGTTGATTGTCGATAAAGACCTTTATGCCCATGCCCCAACCACCCCCCCCCCCAAGGAATGTGCCTCTAGCTTGCACAACTAAGCTTTACTAAAACACTTAGGTAAAAGCTAACGACCCATATTTCTCGAATAAGTACCTAGGAATATACTTGAAGTAATAGCAGAGAAGAAGAGTGCAGAGCAGGAAAGTAAGCACAAAGTCAATCACCAGAATACAGTATTGAAGCTGTGACAAAAAGAACTAACGATCGCTAATTCATGGATTACACAGTAACGGATATAACTGCAGATAAAAAGAACCATGTGTACCTGCTCAATCACACAAGTATTTGGTACTCGGCCTTCATTCCAGGTTACTAAACAGATCTTACCATCTCTCTCCCCCATCCATGGGACGTTACTAGGCACTTTAAAAAACACATGTGCACACAAAGTTACAGAGGCATTCAATTAAATACAGCCTAAGGGAAGTATTCTATTAGGAATGGCAAACGGGGCGGGGCGGGTGCGGGGCGGGGCGGTTTTCAGCTTATGCGGGGCGGTGCGGTTTTCAGTTTATGCGGGGCGGGGCGGGGCGGGGCGGGTTCAAGAATTATTTTTTAAATTTAATTGCGGTTGTGGGGCGGTTGCGGGTTACGCATTTGTGTAATACTTGCATCGCACATTTGCTGCTTTTCGTCAAAGAAGATTAAATCTTTTCCTGCATTTTGCAATCTTGTTTCTTAATTAGAATCTGTTTTATAAACTTTTCCTTGCTTATCTTTATATCTTTATTTTAATTTTAAATTTTGTATTCATTAATCTCCTCTTTTCTTGCTCTTTTAAGCTTAGATGTGTGGGTAATATCATATACCCTAGTTATACATTATCAACATATTAGGATATTATCAATTTTTGGAGCATTAAAATATTGGTTCGCCTATCCGGTAGAAATATTGCATACTAGTTTTAAGAAGATATATTTTAAAATTGATTATTATAATTAACTTACTAATCAAATTACTATGCTAAAAAATATTTTCTAACAGGATTAATAGAAGACATACCGTAATTGATGTTTAATAATTAATTACAATTTGAATAAACATAATCCAAAGATTTCTTATGTCTTTTTAACGGTTTAATATGAAAATGAACATATAAGTATATAACTTAAAAAATATTTGTAATCGTAGATCTTCCCTAACCATCTCAGTCTGCGTATGACGTATGTGTATATCACCTTGTAAAAGATGAATTATTTTAAGGATTGATTCATATTTCTCAATAATTTAATTTTTTCTTGTATATACTAATAATTAACTTAAATATATCATACATGATACATGTACGAGACTGATCATTATTGATAATGTTAATAGATCCATAAAATAATACAATTGAAATTTTATAAAATATTAAAAAAATTCAATTGAAATTTCATAAAATAATGAAAACATTATGGACATAGGTGAAACTACCTAGAAAAGAAGGTAATAGGTTATCATTAATTTTTTTAGGTTTTTTTTTAAAAGAGAAACTACTTGTAAAAAATGAAAAATGAATTTTTTTTACTTTGCGGTGCGGGGCGGGGCGGGTTTATGCGGGGCGGGGCGGGGTGGTTTGAAAACAGAAAATATTCCTATGCGGGGCGGGGCGGGGCGGGTTAAACATTATGCGGGTTAAGGATAAACCCGCCCCGCAACCGCCCCGCACCGCCCCATTGCCATCTCTATATTCTATACACCCAGCTGATACCAAAAGCAGTTCGAGATTTACGGATAAACTGGAATTCATTTTAAAGAGTTAACACAAGTAAAAAGCCCCAAAAAATTGCCCCAAAAAATAATTCAACTACTAAGAGGCTTACAAAATGATTGGATAACCTCTTCCTAGGGGATTAAAAAACCCATATGCTACAAAATAAAATCTACCAGAAACTCAATTCCTACCTATACCAATTAATGGGAAAAATTAGGGGAAGGAAAATTTGCAGAACGAGCTCTTCTGAAATATCACAGCTCATGACAAAACTTCCTCCTATGCGACATCCAATCATTTAATTATGAATCAAAATGAAAAATTACTAAATTCAGCTTGACATATTTGCCTGAAGCTACTACTTTTCAAGCTGTAGCAGAAACCCGTGGTGGCATATTTTTGGCAGCTCCATTAGGCATCCCACCACCATGATTCATCCGCCCACTGTTACCTCCCATGTTATCAGTTCGCTGATATGCATCACCCCCACGGTTGAATGACCCTCCACGATTACCACCCTTGTTGAACTCGCTTCTTCCATTGAAATCACCACGAGCGTAGCCCCTACCACCTCCATAGTTTCCTCTCCCTCGTCCTCCATCGTTCCTGAATCCAGAACCCCTTCCAGATGGATATCTAGCCCTAGTGTTACCTGAAAAGAAAAGATAATTCGTCTCAACCAGAAGAATAGGTCGATCAAGCCCCACAAATCATCATATATGTCTTCAATAATTATCACAAAATAAAGGCAAAGCAGTTGTGGGGATAAACGCTACATAATTAATTAATGGAGTAACAGGTTTCTAATTCCTTATAAAACCTCAAATTTATATTATCTTATGGTGCATTAGGTATTGAAATCAGTTTATTGCTTTCGAGAATGCTTACCAGTAAGTGGAGTATCACCTTTATTCACCTTACAAAAAAATGAAACAGAAGCATACTCTCCAGTCCACAACCGCTATGTAAAATTGATGTTTATCATTTATTTTCTCACGCCATAATAATGTCCTCATTAATACCACTGTAAAATAATTGAACTTGCCTCGAGAATTGGTAGACTTCTTTTCCTCAACGACAGCTTGGCGTCCACCAATTAAAACTGGAGATGCCTGATACATAGAGATAAAATACAATCAGACAAAAGAGAAGAAACCTGAAGCGATTCCAAAAAACAAGGAGTACATACAAACAAAATGCAGCAAAGGTTACTAAATATCACTAGCCTATGTGATAATTATATCAGTATTCTTCTTTCAAATTTTTACTTTTTTGATAGAGAGTGATAACTATACCGCACAAATGCTGCACTTTCAATAGAAAATGGCATCTACTTTCAGGACCTGCCATATGAAACCTTCACAAAATAATTTATAACATACTGTCCTTTTTACATTATTTTACCGCCCTTGAGCTGTAAGTCATGTTTTTCTAAAATGGTTATCAACACAGTGTTGATATTATCGCCACAACTGTCGAGTTTGCCTATACATGAAGGTTTAACAATTTAAAAATTGGGCAGACAAAACTACAACAGCCCATCCTATTATGAACAGTACAACGGTCAACACCATCAATAATATCAAGTCCTATTATTTCTTCACTGGAGAAGAAATAATTACACTTGACTCCTTAACATATGCATCACTTTGGTAAGTCCAAAAACGGTAGACTGAGAACAAGCGAACATATCCAGGATTAAGCCTATACCATATACAAACTTCACATAGTGCCCGTTTGGATTGGCTTATTTTAAGTGCTTTAAAGCCAAAATAACTTTTAAGTCATTTTTTAGTGTTTGGATAGAGTAAAAAAGAGCTTTTAAGCACTTATTTTTAAGCTAAAATGACAAAACAAACCAAAAGCTAGAATTCCTAACTTATGGCTTAAAAGCTATTTTGGCTTTAAAGCCACTTAAATTAAGCCCATCCAAACGGGTTCATAGTCAGAAAACAAAATGTAAAAGCATATTTAGTTTATTTTACGGAAATATATAGTTTTAGCTTAGTAATGCAAAAGTTAACATTAAGCCTTACATCACTGTTTTGGAGAGCAAGAAGCGAAAAAAAGCAAGGAGGCCTCACGTGAAGCGCACTTTTTTCATGTCAAGTGCAATTTAATAAATAAATAAATAAATAATATTAAATAGGCATAAATAAATGACCAAGAACTAAATGATAATAATATATAAATGTTTCAATTCTTAAAGTAACATTGGACTTTTGTGCTACTGCCAATTGCAACTCCGTACGCCCAAGCTGGATCTTTTCTTGGCTTGATGCCATTGAATAATAAGATAGGATCTACTACAATCACCCCCAAAAAAAAAAAAACAGAGCGGAGGCATTACGGGGAAAAGAACTGAAAAAATAGAAAAGAAGAAGAAAAAGAGAAGAGAAAAGAGGAGAGGAGCCGAGAGGAAACAGGTAAACCAGAGAAAAGCAGAAGAGAACGAGAAGAAGAGGAGATTTTATTTTTTATTTTTTGAGATGCAGAAGGGAAGAGAAACTTGCCTTTGAGAGAAGAAGAGGAGAACTGAAGAAGAGATGTCGCAGGATGTTTTTAGTAGCAGCAGTAGCGAGAAATGTTTTGAAAGAAAGGAGCGTAAGTTTATTTGCAATTTTTTTAGAAAAAACCCTAGGCTGCCGCTGGACCTTGCTTAAGCAAGCTTTTCTCGCCTGAAGCGCTTGCTTTTTTCCAGATGCCTCGCTTTAGGTCAGAAAAGAGCAGACCTTGCGCCTCGCCTCACTTCTGCGCTTTGAAGTGAGAAGCGCTCGCTTTTAAATAATAGCCCTGTGTCACGGGGCTAAGTTTGACAAGACCCGTGCGGACAGCTAAACAGCCTTAACTCGCTTTTAGCCTCAGTCCTAACACAATACTTAGCACAAAAACGTGCTGGAAGCTATGGCAAACAGAAACACACAAGTGCTGGAAATGAAAGCAATAAGTGGCTAACAAGATTTGGGAGGCCAAGGCCAATTTTCTGATTTACTTGATAAACAGAAAGGAAGATACAAAGTGTATGAGATGCTTTACAATCTGCCTAAGCAGGGATATATATACTAATCAGCTACCTACCCAATCCTACCTACCAAGGAAGACTAAGGAAAAACTGCACATGGGTTTTCATCTAACTTGGTAGGTGGGCTGCTCATGGTTTCTCACCTAACTTGGTAGGTGGGCTGCTGATCTTGACTCTCTGCAGGCTGCCCTTTTGAAGCCAACTACCCTTGACTTGCTGAAGTTGTTGGCACATGGTTTTTGAAGGGGTAACCATGCCAGATTCGGATTTGGCCATGTCGGGTGGCCAAAGTAGTGTGTCGGGCGGCCAAATTAAGGTAGAATTTGGCGGGTCGGTACACACTCCCCCACTTGAAATGGCGACGCCCTCGTCGCCACAAAGTTTCACAGACTTAGAAACTTGTCTGTTGAACGTCCCTCGCTCCGCTGATGTAGCCTTTGAAGCTCCGAACGTACTAAGGCCTTCCACATGAAGCTGGTTAAGATATGGATGATTGCAAATATTGCGTTGTTCCATACCTGCCTTGTTTCGAAATAGTTGAGGTGCTATGTGTCTCATAGCTGACGGCTTGCTTCCGACTTAGAGCCCTTATCTTTAAGGACTCGGGGTTTGCCCTTAGACAGGCAATTGGCTACCTTGCTCCCTCTGGTCTCTGTACCGTTTGCTGATATTATGGTGTCGTTCTCCTCTACGACTTGCATTGCGGACAGCAGACCACCGACTTGTGGCACCCGAACTGTTGGCACCACACATGGACCCCTCGGATCATAGATGTATATCTGGTCAAGGAAAGGGCAGATGAACGCTTGAACCTCGTTCCAATATTCTAGCCCTAGTACCAGGTCGAATACATCCATGGGCGCGACAAAGAAATTCACGCCTCCCAGCCAAGCTCCTAAGCTGAGCTTTACATTACAAATAACTCCAAATACGTTGGTGGGTTTGGAGTTTACCGTCTTCAACACGGAATTGTTTGGACTGAATGCAAGGCCAAGTGACTTAGCCTTCTCCTTAGTCACAAAATTATGTGTCGCACCGGTGTCTACCAAGATGCGAACTTTCTGCCCATTTAGTGTGGCATCCACGAACATGGACCCTGTCTTCCTCATCTGATGGCTCTGATACCAGTTGTCACGGGGCTAAGTTTGACAAGACCCGTGCGGACAGCTAAACAGCCTTAACTCGCTTTTAGCCTCAGTCCTAACACAATACTTAGCACAAAAACGTGCTGGAAGCTATGGCAAACAGAAACACACAAGTGCTGGAAATGAAAGCAATAAGTGGCTAACAAGATTTGGGAGGCCAAGGCCAATTTTCTGATTTACTTGATAAACAGAAAGGAAGATACAAAGTGTATGAGATGCTTTACAATCTGCCTAAGCAGGGATATATATACTAATCAGCTACCTACCCAATCCTACCTACCAAGGAAGACTAAGGAAAAACTGCACATGGGTTTTCATCTAACTTGGTAGGTGGGCTGCTCATGGTTTCTCACCTAACTTGGTAGGTGAGCTGCTGATCTTGACTTTCTGCAGGCTGCCCCTTTTGAAGCCAACTACCCTTGACTTGGTGAAGTTGTTGGCACATGGTTTTTGAAGGGGTAACCGTGCCAGATTCGGATTTGGCCATGTCGGGTGGCCAAAGTAGTGTGTCGGGCGGCCAAATTAAGGTAGAATTTGGCGGGTCGGTACACCTGCCTTACATAGTTTTAACTTCCTTCAGATACTATTCCCTCAAACATTGAGTCAATATATCACTGGAGTTGATGTCATACATGGTCTGTTGCCACTTGTAGCCAAATTTGGGTGTGTTTAATGCCCTTGGTTGGGCTAGACATAGCCAACTAAGATGCCTTGTTAGTGTTCAAGAGAAACTAAGAGAGAATTACTGGTCAAGGCTAAGAGCAATTGATTTTCAAATCATTTAATAGTGGGTTAGCATCTTGAGTTTAAGTTCAATTGCTATATGCCAAAGCCCTGAATTTCCATAGCTAGTACTCACCATTAGTTAGTTTAGTGTTCCTTTTACTTCTGTATTTGAAGTTTAAACCAAAACCATGCTTGATTTCATTTGGTTAGAGTTAGTGACTGACAAATCCTTTACTTCTCATTCGCCCTTATATTGTTCCTTTTGGGATTCGACCCCGTTTCATAGTTGTGCAAATTATATACATACGACCGTGTACACTTTCTAGCTGATATGAGTGTATATGGACATTATCAAAGGCCAAATCTACAAAAAATTACTACCCGAGGATGATCTGCACTTGTTGTACCAAGTTGAAGCTCTACAATATTCTAATACAACTAAAGATATACAAAAAAAATTGAATAAAGTAGAAGTATAACAAACCATAATTTGCAATTACCTGGCAGCAGATATGTTCAAAGAGATTGAAAAGACAACAGGAATTCCATCATTCCAAGTATTAATGCAGCTATCAGTAATACAGATGTGCACAACATTTTTTAAAACATTCACCCAAACACTTGAAGCAATGAAATTAGCAGCCAACTAGACACTCATTTTCTCAGATACTACAACTCATAAAGGAGAACATGATGTAGAAAATCAAATGAAGGTTACTAATAAAAAATCACATAAAAGATACCTCAATCGCTTTTTGAACAGCAGGTTCGACCTCAAATTCCACAAAGCCAAAACAAAATCCTTGTTGCTGTCATCCACCAACAATAATTAATTATAAAATTGCACAGAAACAATTATAAACTGACCAATGTATCCCCTATATAACCAGAATAATGGTGCAAGCAAACATACTCTGTTACTTCGGACTTGAATGCCTCCATTCTTGATAGGCCCAAACTTCTTGAACTCATCTTCGAGCATGGCAGCAGTGGCACTCATAGGCAGACCTTTGATGTAGATGGAGTAGCCATCAGCTGCTGGATGCAGTTAGAGCAAAGATATCAATAAGAATAAACACAATGAAGAGAATCAACGGGGAAAATATAGAAGTTTAAGGAACAGTGGCATGCCTTCTCCCTCTTGGTTATTCACATTATCAACAAAATCTGAGCTCAGAACAGGGCTGTCAGCTGGTGCTGCTGCAGGAGGTTGACACATTTGCCCAACACTCTTCGGCACAATCTTCCTAGGAGCAGGTGCTGGAGGAGGGGAGAAAGTTGCAGCACTTTCCTTTAGATGCATGACCTGAAAATTACATTGCAAACTGTTCAACTAAAAATCTTCCAAAGACGCTCTTCCTAGAATTATCCCCATCAAAGACCAAAGCCGACGTTGCAAATTATCTGATAAGTGATCAGTGCTCAAGTAAAACCAGCATAAAATCATAGCAACACACCCAAATGGAAATGTGTTAAACTTTCACACCTACACAACCAGATGAATATTGGCATATTAAACTAATAAAAGACAAACGAAAAAGAAATAAGCCTCTAGTTGCTTTGCCCATGGCTACTTACAATTGAAGCATAAGACTTCTTAGGCACGTCTTCAACTATGATGTTAGATTCAGCTGCCATTTGAGAGTCGCCTTGCACTTCATCAACAACCTCAGCCACAGGCACTTCCTCTTCAACAACAGGCACATTATCATTCTCAGGAGGGTTGTAAACTTCTCCCCCATTAGCTTCCTCGGCAGATGGTGTACTCTGCTCAGAAATGTGGTTCTCCTGAGCTGGAGGGGGATCTGCAGCAACTGCAAACAATAACTCAGCGTTTCAGCTGATGATAAGGTCATTATAAAACCAAATTTGATCGATTGTTCAATTACTTTGCTCGGTAGTAACAGGAGCCAGCACATCAGTTTCTGGAACCTGGACTGTGTCTTGTTGATTGACAATCTCCACATATCGAAACATGTCATTCAAAACAAAGTACCCCCGGTCTTGTGGAGCCAGGAAGAATGTTTGAGAGAAATTTCGGATCAAGTTGTCTTTCCCAGTCAAGTATCCAGTAACAAGGACATGGACTCCACCATTGAAGGACTCTTGAGAATCAACAGACCTGATCTCTGCTCTGAAGTCCGCATAATTAAGTGAAAGTATCTTTTCATTGATAGCCTACACGTTGGACAGTAAACGAGACAAACTGTGAGATGTTAATATGGTCTTTCTGTTGCACAAATTCTTTGGGTTCTGTTTCTTTTTGTCATGAGAGTATCCCATCAACTACTTTGGCATCACATACTTGAAAAGATTTGATTCTCACATACAATCAACTAATACCGTGTCTAACTCCTGAAACCATAAACTTGCAGCTTGGGCAGAAAGAACTTAGAAATGCGTATGATGCACCAGCTTCAACGTAGATTAAGGGATGGAGACACTTATATAGCAGGATTACATAGTGAATCTGCAGATCTAAAGCTTAAGAAGCGAAAACAAGACACAGTAGCAGAGCAAACTGTCAAATCTCTCTCTTTCATTGCTCAAAGCGAGTTACTAGGTTAAACCATTGTCAAACTCTTAGAAAAGCAATAGACCACCATTGTTCTATATTTCTTAAACCAAATGACCTGCATCAACAATTTAGTGATCCTTCAATTGCTGCAAAAAAATTGTAGCCAGGAGGCACCCTAGGGTTTTGCCTAGTGGTAAGAGCACCGCTCAAGATGTGTTGTTTAGACGTATGTTAAGATTTAGAACCCCGACAGTCTACCCCATAGACAAAATCCTGGGAGTTAAATGGAAAAGTTAGAGGAGCGGGCCCCCATTCACGGAGTTACAAACCATATGCCAGTTGACCCTCAAAGATTACTCGTTTATCAAGAAAAAAAATATAGATAGCCAGGAGGCTTGGGACAAAGTGTTTTGTTTTTTCACAAAGATTGAGAAAGGAGCCTTGGGACAATGTGTTAAACCATCTAAGTGGCAGAACAAAAACAAGCAACAAGATCATGCATTTAACAACGCCCTATTCCTGTCTTTATCACAGTATTTTCCTAGGACGACTGGAAACAAAAGTATGAGTTACTATGACAAATAGTACTAACAGCAAACTATGGAATGTTCAAACCATAAACTTTACACATTCAGGAATTTAAAATAAGTTACAGATTTTTATAGTCAAAGATATTTCGAAAATATATGGAAGTATGTTAGTAACAAAGAAGCAAACATTAATGATGTCACATGAAAGCATGAGACGAAAATTAGACACAATGCTTGCAAGCGGGTAGTTCAGTGGGCATTCACTTACTTGCATAGTGGTAGTGATGGACATGGAGCCATCATCTTCAGGGCGACCAAGTTTGCTTATATCCTGATAAAACCTAAATACCAGCCCTGGCGAATGGTGCAGTATATGATAATACTGCTGCACAAACGCATTCCCAACCTACAATCGCCACCAAAAAATCAATTCTCTATCAGTATCCATTCTTAAAGAAAATAAACAATCAAATCAAACCAAAAAAACAAAAGCAAATAAACTTATAAAAGTACAAATCAGCAAACAAAAAATACTGACAACTTGAGCAGAGACAGGTTGTTGTGCCGCCACCGCCGGTACTGCCGCCGCCATCGCCGATCGATCTCAAGTCACAAACTATGAATTCATTAATTAAAATAAAGTTAGAGAAAACCTCAGGACCCTAGACCCCTGAACTCTAAACACCACCATATCAGCACCAATAGTCCAATACACGTGTGAAGGAAAAAAAACATGAAAATGATGTGTAGTACCTGGATTGAGTATGGGATCAATAAAATAGGAGAGAGAGAATACACAGTCCTTGGCTCTGAGCTTCACCCTTTTTCAAACTCACACACATACGCACTCTCTCTCTCTCCAATGGAGATTGCGTGTGTATTCTTCTAGGGTTTTGGTAGGTAGCGAGTGATGGATCTTCAAGAGGCGCGTGTTAATATTTATTACTAAATACTACTCCCTTGATGGATGGCGCGTAATTATACTAACCCCTCCGCTCCAAAATAAGTAATTTTTTGTCATTTTTCTTGTGGTTCAAAATAAATATTTTTTTTGAATTTTAAGAATTAATTAATTATTTTTTTTCTATATTATCCTTGAAGTTAATGGTGTTGGAATATATGTTAGGAGTGTTTATGTGAGATAGTAAAGGTTAATATGGTCAATTTAATTGCTAATTAATGCTAAAAAGTGGAAGTGTAAAAGGGTAATTATTACTGGATCGGATGGAGTAATTATTACTGAATTAATTAAAGAGAGAGTGTAAAAGGGTTTGGAGATGAGGGCTGGTGTTAATACGAGGTTGGAGGTCTGCAAAATTCATCTAAGGGTTTTAAACTAAGCAGGTCTAAGACAGAATATCTAGAGTGCAAGTTTAGCGCCGAGTCGAGCGAAGTAGGGTGGGACGTGAAGCTGGGATCTCAGGTCATAGCCAAGAGGGACAGTTTCAGATATCTTGGATCAGTGATTCAAGGGGACGGAGAGATTGACGGGGATGTCACTCACCGTATAGGAGCGGGGTGGTTGAAGTGGAGGCTCGCATCGGGAGTCTTGTGTGACAAGAAAGTTCCACAGAAACTCAAGGGGAAGTTTTATAGAGCGGTGGTTAGACCTGCCATGTTGTATGGGGTGGAGTGCTGGCCTGTGAAGAACTCTCATGTCCGGAGAATGAGAGTTGCGGAGATGAGGATGCTCAGGTGGATGTGCGGGCTCACCAGATTAGATAATATTAAGAATGAAGTTATTCGGGAGAAGGTGGGGGTGGCCCCAGTGGATGAGAAGATGCGAGAAGCGAGACTCAGGTGGTTTGGGCATGTGCGGAGGAGAAGCCCTGATGCACCGGTGAGGAGTTGTGAGCGACTGGCGGTGGTTGGTGTGAGTCGAGGCAGAGGGAGGCCTAAGAGGTATTGGGGTGAGGTGATTAGGCAGGATATGGCTAGAATGGGGATTTCCGAGGACATGACCCTCGATAGGAAAGTTTGGAGGTCTAGTATTAGGGTTGTAGGGTAGGGCCTTCTAGAATTCTTAGAACTTCTGTTAGGGGCTGAGTGGGGTTTGGTAGCGATCTCTATAGTTAATTAATGTATTGTGTTGTGCCTCTTATGGTAGTAACCGATTGGTATTATTGCATGTCATTCTACTTTTGGTTTTATGTTTAGATAATTCTTTATTTGATTTATCCCGGATTTACTAACATTGTTTTGTTTTGTTTTGTTTTGTTTGTTGATTTTTTCTCTCTTTTTCTGAGCCGAGGGTCGGCCGGAAACAGCCTCTCTACCCTTTCGGGTAGGGGTAAGGCCTGTGTACGTATTACCCTCCCCAGACCCCACTTTGTGGGAACATACTGGGTAGTTGTTGTTGTTGTTGTTGTTGTAAAAGGGTTTTATTTATGGAAGTGAATTTATATTTATATTTTTTATATGAGAAGTACGATATTGAAGTGAGAGACGCTTTAAGAATAATTGTTTTTCTTTTCTTCTCATTTAATTTTTTTGTACTCCTTTATACAACCGGTGTACTTCTTTTTAAGGTACCAATACCATGGCTTGGACTATTGTAATTATTGCTTGCCTTTTCTATAATTGCTTAAAATAATTTTCAAACTACATAAATAAAGAGATTACATAAATTGAAAAAGAATCTTGCCTCTCCCTCTTCAGCTCCTTCTTGCTTCAAAACCTATTAATATGGAATAGAAGAGGCAAAGCTATAATATTGTGTCAAATATTAAAATAAAATATTGGTACGTGCCAAGCTACAAAACTCCAATAAGCTTGGAGATTCAAAAAAATTTATAAAATAGAAGAAAAAAAGTAATTCGAAGCTCTTAAAGCATTAATTTGGCTGGTTATTTACATGATCATGAGTCTCACGTTTGGGCATATACCATGAGTCCCATATTTTTTGGATACCCACGTTTCTTCCTACTAGTTTCTTGGTTGTTTTCTAATAAACAACCACACACTCAAATTTGCAACTATTTTTATAAATAAATAAAAAAGGAAATAAGAAAACCATCCCAGGAATCCACCACTGATCGTGCTCCCAATCGTGGGCTTCCAATCAAAAATTCATATTTTATCCACACCTCCATAACCGATGGATTTATGCATTTTATATTTTCAAAATCTTTTCAACTCTGTATTTTATCTACTTAGTATACATGTCTCATTACAACTATTTTGCTAATATGGCTACACAAGTTCATGATATTTCAAGCAACTCGATGCAATGGAATATCAAAGTTAGAGTCATTCGAATGTGGATAATCCCGAATCGATTTAATTCTGAAATACCATATTCGTTAGAATTGGTTTTACAGAATTCGAAGGTAATATATTCGACTTTTACTTAGTCTTAACGTTTTGCTTCTCTGCAGTAACTTTTTTTTTGTTTTGTTTTTTAAAGTGTGATTAACAATTCATGTCAGAAGAAAAGTATATATTGAATGACACGGTTCAAAGAGTTCAATCAATTGCAATAAAATTTCAAATCATGAAATATCTTACAATTGTAAAAAGGCAATTTTGAACATAAAGATAGAGGAATGTTGCATACCACATTTACGTGGTTTGCCATATTACCACTACCCTATGAAGATGAATTGTAGTAAAATTGATTAATAGTTGAGTAATTGAAGTTTCTAGAGAAATTCTAGGTACTCGAATATGAGTTTTAAAATAATGTTCTGTTGATCGGCTTAACCTACATAGGCCTAATGTTCCGTTGATCGGCTTATCTGTAATATACATCTGTTGTGTACTTTTATGCTTGTATATCTTTGTGTCTATGTTGTGTGTATAACTGATACATGTGGAAAAGATAATGTTGTCTCTGTAACAATCGCTTATTTCTCAGATTTACTTATTGGTGTAAGTACTTGTGTTATGAGTTAATGTCTCACTTCTTTGTTTTCTCACTTTTTGACTTTATGAAATGCATTATAAGTAAAAATGAGATTTATACTATGACGATTATAGGTATAAGACACAAGGTTCTCTTAAGTACATTATTTAAGCCTAAAATCACTGTTGTGTATTCAGTCTAACGATACCGAGGGCTTTTGCATTTTTGCCTATGCCTTTCAGTTAGTTTTGGACTAATCTTGTGAGCACAAGTGTTAGATAATATAGAAAATCTTAAAAATTATTCCTTTGAACACACCCGATAGAATATTCTTAGCAATTTGCTTAAGTGTTCTTTTTCCTTCCATTAGAGTCCTTTATCCTTGCTCAGATTTGTCTAAGGGGAAAATTAGGTTTGAGTCAAGTTAGTAACCCCCAAAAAGTGCATGCAAGGGTTAAAGGTCTTCCAAATTCATGTTCTTTGATATTTAAAGTGTCTTATTATCTTTTTATTCACTTCTTATATATTTTTCTTTTCCTTTTGTTTATTGTTACAGTGAGTGCAATGAGGTCTAGGTCCTTTCACTCGCACTTTTTAAGAAAATTTCTGTCCCTGTGCATTTTCATTTGTACCACTAATGTAGATGTTTCAACTTCATTAGTTTAGTTATTCTTTAAGAAACACACAATAAGAGGACAAATGCTTCCTCCCTAAAATGAATGGTCAAACTTATTAGATCAATTTGATCCCTTACAAAGTCAAAATCTAATCGAAGCCCTATTAATGCCAAGACCATTAAAATTATATCTTCTTGCATATAAGTCACAACCACTTGCATATAAACCAAAGTCCCTTCCCCTACGACATTTACGAAATTGTTTGCCTTTCTTCATGTATTATTTCTTAATATCTATCTAATTATTATCTATAATTATTTGGAAGAGCTAGAATCATAAGTTAAATGAAAATCTTAATTTGTTGATCGCAGACTTTGAAAGTTGTTCATCTTCAAACACAGAGCAGGACAAAGGTGTGACAAAGCTTGGTATTAGAACACTAGGTTCAAGGTCCTAGGGAATCTATGAAGTCGTGTCCAGTGGAGTTTTCTTTACATGCGTGTTTCGGACACTCATAAAATGGCTAACTATCGAGACATCTAGGATTGCCTCATTTCATTCTACTCTAGATCGTGCCATGAAACTTAGAGCATTACTTAACCTTGTTTTCCTATCGAAATCCAAACGTATTGGATGCCCAAGCGACGCGCAGGAGAAACCTAAGGTCCTAGAGAGGATAATTGCCCATTGGGGGTATAATTATGGAGTATAGGTTGGTAAATATTAGACTTGAGAAGATGTTAAAAGTGGGATCCAATGGATAGTAGTACAGATTTGAGCATAACCAATACAGAAAGTACAAAAGCAGTTATCATGTATTATGGTTATCGGTTTACCTCAGTTACCAATTATACAATATTTTACTTAACGGTTTATGGTTATTCGGTATGCCAATTATTTGTTATTCAGTTACCGGATCTTCAATTTACAGTCTATCCAACTTCTCTAACTTTTGAATATACAATGATAGTGATTATAGCGAAATGTAAGTATTCAATATGCCAGTTATTATTCAGTATGCCAGTTATTTGTTATTTAGTTACCGGATCTCCAATTTACAGTGTATCCAACTTCTCCTCACTTGTGAGTATACAGTGATGCATATGGGTTCTCAAAGAAAATGTAAGTAATAGTGATTATAGCTAAACCTTTACATATTTTTTAGGTCTGGATTAAGACCAGGACTCATTGGATTGTTCAAGAAGTGATTTATCAGATGATGGTATACTTTGAAGGATAAGTTTGTGCCTAGTAGTGTATTTGTATGTGTTTTACCTCATAGAATAATTTTATTTAATTTTTGAAAATGAAGCCACAAGTTGGATGATGATAGTTCGGATGTCACACCCTAACGTTGGTCACTATGGTTTTGGACATAAAAGAGTTTAAGGGTAAAATGCCCAGGAGTCAAAAATAATTGTTATTATTAGAGATGCATTTTTTGTAGAACTCGTGCAAATGACTAGAAGATATGATATATTCAATGAAAACCAAGAGCAGTCAATAGTGAATTTCAAGGGATGATTTTAAATCATCCATATTTGTTAAAATCAGAACTAGAAGTACCACGTTAGTAAGTTACTATAAGAAGCAGCTATTGATGTAAGATAAAAGATATGGCAGTTCTCCATTAGGTTATGTGACTAAATAATTACCCGTGATATTTATAGTATAATATGATTTAGTATTGTAAAGAAAGTTTGGGGTTAGATACTCCAATTTCATTTAAGGCAGATTAATTTCCTAAGTGTGATCCATGCACATAGTTTAGAAGGAAAAAAATGATAGTATGTGACCATAGAACAATGACGGATGGTGAGGGAAGTTAGAATAATCTTATGCTTCACTTTAGTTATTCAAAGCAGAGCAAGAAAACATGATGGTAGCAGGTGGTTATAAAAAAATAGTACGTAAGTTTTGAGTTAATACGGTGATTTAGCACTTTTAGCAGAGCTAATAGGGGGTATAGTTTGATTCACTTAGCCAGGTTAACTCTAGTGAGTGAATGACAGTTTGAAATACCAAACGTATTTTAGAACCCAAAGAGTTTAAGTTAAACTCGAAGTACAATGGCAGTGGAAAAAAATTAGCTAGCAGTGGGAGCACAAACTATAGAAGAATAGCCTTTATGAATTATCTTAATATGCTTTCTCCGGGATTTACAGTGTGAACAGAGTTAAATGATTAAGATTGTGTATGATAGTTGTGAATATACTTGCTTTTCGTTAAGTGAATAATTTAGTTTTTCCTAGTAAGAAAGATTTCTCATAAGTAAGTTGGAAGATGAGTCATCACTGACGTAAAGAGCAAAGAATTGTAGAAAATAAGGAAAGTTATTTGGATCCAACAAAAATATAAGGATCCGCAAGTACAAGATCCTAACCATTGTTTTAAGGGAGAGATGTGAAAATCATCAGTAAGTTCAGTTAGAGATTTGAAACCCACATAGTTAGCATGGGGCAGAAAAACTACAAAATCATGTCCAATTATGTATTACAAGGATAGTGCCATTGCACGAGACTCTAATATTTCGAGTAGCGGTCAGTGACTTAGCTCACTACAATACTATAAGTATTTTTATGAAGTGCTTAAGAAGATAATCAAGTGTGGGAAAATCGATGGATGTTATTAACTACATATCTAACCGTCAAAATTGTTCAATTCTATCAAAACGGGCATCGCCATGATTGGTGTCACAAAGTACCCACCCAATCGCGATCGCCATCTCGCTCATTATAGAAAAACAAATAACCTATCACCAAGGGCATGATAAACTCTATGCCATTGGAAATTCATATAGATTATGCTCATTGAATTCGCGTTACAGCGTACAGATTATTCCCTTTCGTCAGCAATACTCGTATACGAGAGATCAGACCTTCACTACATAAGAAGACGAGGGGAGGGATTCCATGATCTCAACACAAGCAGTCGTCACCCACCCCTCCCCCGAAAACTATCCATTTCGTAATCGCTAAAATCCGCTCATCAAGCTTGACTTCGAGGCGACCATGATAAGGGGATGGACTAACTGTATGGGTCAGAACCTGACTCTGTGACGGTCGACGAAGTTAACCTTTCCTCTCGGCTAATGCAAGAATAATAAGTATTATAATCACTCTTAATTAAAGATATCTTTCGCATCCGCCTAAAATGGTTATTAAGGTTACGACCTATCTGGTATATCTAAAATAACTCCCTAATGTGGGCCAGTCATCAGGGGACAACTTATACAATTCACACATATAAATACCAGAGGAAGAAGTAGAAGATGGGGTTCCACTCTCTCCCCATGAGGGCTCTAGAGATAGAGAGCAAAACACAGAGTGAGAATCCACAAACAAAAGCAGAAAGAGGGTAGATCAAAATAAACATGATTGTAAGGTTCTGAACCTCATCATAGGGAGGCAGACCACTATATTATCATGAATAAAGATCACCTATGTTTTCTCTTGCTAGTACGAACATTTCTCGTTATCTTTTCCTTTACTAGATTCATGATGTGTTACGACTTGCTATGATTGCCCCTCATCTTATATTTATTGTTTTGAATTCAACGAGTGATCAATAACTTTTGAGTCAAACAATTACGTTTCAATTTTTTTTCTCAATTTTAACGCTCTCCTAGAAAATTTTTATGTGCTTGTCTAAACTAAAGGGTTAAAATAATGCTCTACTATGTATAAAAAACTTTGTTTATCATTTGATGAAAGTAGAATTATAGCTGAAATTATTAGTGAATTATATAATTACATTGGAAATCTACATTAATTAAATATATAAAAATATTGAAAAAGGAAAACTAAATACCAGGAAAATAATATTTTAGAGCTTAAAGAGGTGAACGTAGATGGTTGACTCTATAAAAGTGTATAAAAAATATTTGATTATATATATATATATATATATATAGAGAGAGAGAGAGAGAGTGAGAGAGACGCACACCCCCTCTACCCCAACATTTAAATAATGTCATGTTTCGATTATCCAAAATTACAGCTAAAATTATTAGTGAATTATATAATTACATTGGAAATCTACATTTAATTAAATATATTGAAAAATGAAAACTAAATACCAGGAAGAAAATGTTTTAGAGCTTAAAAGAGGTGAACGTAGATGGTTGACTCCATGAAAGTGTATAAAAAATATTTGATGTATATATATATATATATATATATATATATATATATATATATATATATATATATATATAGACGCACACCCCCTCTATCCCAACATTTAAATAATGTCATGTAAATAATGTAAAAGCAAAATGAGGTAAAGGGGCTCCCTAAAATATTTTTATTTTTTTCTTCTGGAGCTTGTGAACTCCAATCCCAATTCTGAACTACTCTTTCTTTTTGCTCTTTGGGGTTCATCTTAGAGTGCACTTGGCCTAGAACATCACAATTTTTTCACCTCACATGCCTCTCTCTCGAGCAGGCAAATAATAGTACATGGTGATCTTGAATTCCATTTTGCATTTTCTCAAGATCATTTCATGCACTTTTCTAAAAGTCTCCAATAAGAGAATTCACAAAGTCATAATGATCAAAAGAAATTGAAGAATGATGTGCCTATAAATACCTCTTCATTCTCATTTTCTTCCAAATTAATTAATTTATGTGAATGTGAAAAATAAGGTAATGTCACGACCCAAAATTCTAAACCATCATGATGGTGCCTAACACACTGGCTAGGCAGGCCGAAACATAACAATAAAGAACCAGAACCACAAAGTATATAGTAATAGCATAGTTATGAAATTTTAATATAGCAAAACACTGCTAGCACATGATAATTTCCCCAGAAACTGGTAAGTATAGAGTCGTGAGCTCTACATCGAAATACATACTGTCTCATTGGTTCTTTTTGTCACGTCGGCAGTGTGTGTAGTGCTCACATTTGTATTTTGGCAAGTCTGAGCAAAATATATCTAATTGACACGCTTTTGGAGGAGTTTAAGTATTCAATAGGTATAAATTTGAGTTTAAGTGTTTAAATGGAAAAGTGTGACAAGTTTAGGAGGCTATGTATGTATTTGGCCTAAAAAATGCCTATCAAACTAATCGGGATAAACTCAAAAGAAAAAAACAAAAATTTTAAACCGAGACAAATACACAATCTTAATAAACTCTATTAGTTGTTATAAGGTGTACATTAAAGAAGATTGTGGCATCTGCCTTCTCCAAATTCTAGATCTACGCCTAGAAGATTCCACTAATTAAGAAATCTAAAGAGATTTGTTTATTATTCTGTTGCATTGATCCTAGTGGAGCAAGAGTAAAGAGAACACTAAAAAAACTAAAATAAAGTAAAAAACAAAAGAAGTTGAAGAAAAAGCTCCAAATTCAAGAGTCATTAGAACTTCTACACGGGCGTTGGCAGGCGGACCAAAAGTTGACCACTCATGACACTGCAAAATCAAAAAAGAGAAGAATTTTGGATTTATCAAACACTTAAATGAAGAGAAATTCAAGAAAGCAACTGAAATAGTTAGACTACTGGATTCACCTCTTTATGTAATAATAGCAGAAATCAGCCAAGATAAATGTCTGAACAGTTTCTGAGATAAAGACCATTGGTATCCACAAGTATCCCTTTCCAGCCAAATACAGATATGCTCCACTAGTGTCATACACCTGTGTATATAAATATTGAGTCTGGAAATTAAAAGACTCAAGCAGTAAAGTATGTCCTTTTAAATTTTTTCAAGGTCTAATGAAACGGAAGAAAAGAAAGGTGTTGAAATATGTAATTCTCAGACTTCTCGTCCTAAAGCTTAAACTATTATGAAAAAAAATATAAGAAAACATTATTTTTGTTATCTCTAAATATATTGTTATCTTTTTTGAACCTACTAAATGGCATGTATAAGATAAGAGGGGTTGCTCTGAGGGTAAACAATCTCCGCTTCCAACTAAGAGGTTGTGAGTTCGAGAGTCTCCCCAAGAGCAAGGTAGGAAGTTCTTGCAGGGCACGATGCCGGGTTTTTATTTGGAAACAGCCTCTCTACCCAGGGTAGGGATGATATATGCGTACATATTATACTCCCCAGACCCTACTAAATGAGATTATACTGGGTTGTAAATGACACGTACACACTTTTGTTGACGGCTATTAGTGATGCTCGAAACCAAGACCATAGTGTACGAAATTGAGTCATGAATCACTTCATATATAAGCTTAAACCAGGACTGAATTGGATTCAAATTAAAGCTTACCTGAACAATCCAATGAGCACAACTCAAGAATCTTTGAACCCCCAATGCAAAAACATAATGGGCTGTAAATGGTTCGATTATCTGAAATTGCAAGAATACAAACTATTATAAGCTCTTATGACTATAAACTAAGATCAATAGTACATGATTTATTGTTTTGTTAAGAGGGAATAAGAACCTGAACATTCTGCATCAAGCGAAGCTGAGGCAGTACAGAGATGGCTTCTAGATATGAAGAAAAAGCCCAAAGCACATCAGTTAATATTGAGTAACGCGTGTGAGGATGGATAAGAATAGCTACAACAGCACACGGCGCGATCTGTGTAAACGCCAGAGCAGCATTAACATACTTGAAACATAAAGGACTTCCAAGAAATTCAAACTATTATCTTGCATAAACCCAATTAGTACTTATATAGAAGAAACTTCCTGTGCGCTTTTCGCCTGACTCCAATTTGAGGACTGGTCCAAAACACCAAGGAGTATGCAGGGGCGAAGCTACACTCTGGTGAGGGTGGTCAAATCGTCGGAAAACTACACTACGTATATAAGTAAATTATTAGGTTTAGAGGTATATAACATACATTGAACACCCTTAGAGAAATTCCTGGCTTCGCCATTAGGAATATGGACCCGCCCCTCTACCTTTGAACTTAATACTCTATATGAATATATTTATGGCAGGGTTCTAATGTATGTGCACCTAAGCCACACGTTGCTGTACACTTACTACTGAACCAAAGCTAGAGGCCCATAATAACCGATAACTGATAACCGATAAGCTAGAGGCCCTTGACATGGAATTGTGAAGGTCGAACATTAAGTTTGTAGATAGGGGAAGTTGTGAATAGTTCTATAGCGTACTAGAGTGAGACTAGCCAGTTAGGAGTTAGACTTAGGATGCTATTAATGTATGACTTTATATGCTGAATATTAGTATACCTTACATCTTTCTTGTATTTCTTATATTTCTTATATTGCTTTGTTATTTTAGGTTATTTTATGTTATGTTATGTACTTTATGTTATTTTATTATGAGTCTAACGATGGTACTAGTATATTTTCACCTGTTGCTTTCTTGGGCCGATGATCTACTGTAAACAGTCTCTCTACCCCTCAGAGTAGGGTAAGGCTTGCGTACATATTACTCTCCTCAGACCCCACTTGTGAAATTATACTGGGTTGTTGTTGTTATCGACTATTGAAAATACTTTCAAGTGCTAGAATTGATTCTATGAAGAAACAACAACGTATATAAATAGAAATATTGAAACGATAATGGAATCGTGACAATGAATGTAAGAGATGATGTTACTTCCAGAAGCTCAAGGACTTGATTAATGTTCCAACAACATAAGTGTCAATGTCATAGGAGTCAGCATAGAACCAGAATAAAAATTGTGCAAACAGTAATCATGACAAAAGAAAGCCAATGGAGGAAAGAATGAATTTACCAAATGCCACAAGGGCATGCTATCCAGATCAGCCATGTAGGAAGACTTCAACTTGGACTTTTTCATCATACGTATAACCCAAAATGTTGCCGCTAGTGTAATAAGATCTAGAAAAAAGTGTACAGGTCCTGACATGATGTAACCACAAAATAATCTTACACCTAAAAATATCTCTGTAACCACTTGAGTCTTCAATGAAATGCCTAATCACAGCAGCAGAATGAAATATGATCGTCAGATGAATAGTATCATAATAACATATTTGATTATATACTAAGTAACATTTTGAATCATGAGCTAATTAATTTACCAGAACAAGTCTGGAGGGTAGACAACTTGTAAATCAAACATAAGAGTCCAATGAAATGAACAATCTCTGCCAAAATGAAGAAGTGATTGTGTTTTTTGATGAAGAACTTGAGAATCGCCACTAAAGCCAATGATGTGACGACACCTAAGAAAATATTAACACTTTTTGACTGTCTTCGCACCCATAAGAATAGCTTTTTGACTGGCATTTGCAACTCCTTCTCACCCATTTTTCTTTGCAGTTTCTTGATCTCTGCTCAAACTGAAAAAGTTCATGAGAAAACAGTGACTATGTATACTTCCTCCTCTATCTATTACACACGTGGAGTAGCAGAAATTGATACGAGAGCTAAACCAATCATTACTTGACACGTTGTTTTATTGGTCATCCCGGTAACACATTGATGGATATATTAGAGTCTCTCCAAGAGCAAGGTGGAAGTTCTTTGAGGGAAGGATGTCGGGGATAGTGGCGGAGCCAGAAATTATACAAAGGGGTGTCAAAATAAAAAAGAATTGCTGCTATCGGGAATGGAACTTGCAACCTTATGTAAATTTTGACACCCCTTGACTATTGCACTAAGAGTTTGTCTTGTGTCAAGTGGTGTCAACCCCCTGTATATATTCAATTTCTTTAAAAAGAATACCTATTTAAGCAGTGTTATTTTCGGGCGAAGGGGTGTCGGTTGATACCCCTAGGATAAGGGTGGCTCCGCCACTGGCCGAGGCTATTTGGAAATAGCTTCTTTACCCCATGGTAGAGGTAATGTCTGCGTACATACTATTCTCCCCAGACCATTACTAAGTGAGATTATACTATATTGTTGTTGTAAGACTCATCGCTCATGTGAGAGCAATTTCAGCTGAGACTAATAATTACTACTATAATCCAATTTGAATTGAATATCAGGGAAAATAGCCATTGGACATTAGTGAATGTGTCTGCCATTGATACTTTATTACTACTTCCCATAAGTCGGGCTTAAGAAACTCTTCTTGCCTATCACCCCTATTGACTTTTCGGATATGGTGATAGTGGAAAAGCATATAACTAAAATATTCAACGTGAATTATTTATGAGCAAATTAGAAAAATCAGAAATTTTGGTTCAAACATTGCATATATAGGACAAAAATACACTCCTATCACCGTTTATATCTCCTCAAACTTTTTACATCATTTAATGGAGTAAGGATTGACTACTTCTAGGTTTTCCGAGACACTTACTTTAGACCAACTTGATTTGGCTAAAACAACACTTAATTTTAGACTAGATGGTACCATTTACTTGTAAAATCAGAAAATTATCCTAATAATTTGTTTGCGGAGGAGGTTTCTTTCCATCTGTCCAAGCTTTGGTGAACAGAGTTACCTAGTACCTGTTTTTAGTGGAAGGTGACATGTATTGGAGTAATTTAGAGTACTACTCAATGTTTATTAGGGTATTGGAGCAGTCAATGTTACAGGGTATGCATTTTTTTATTTTTTATTTATTTATAGAATATGATTTATTTCTACTACAAAGTGTTGAAAGGGTTTTTAATACTTGAAAATGGAGTGTGAATAATTAATTACTGTCAGCAAGAAATGAGATCACGTGTTTAGTGCATTATTTTCCTCCATGGAGTAAGAAAAGGAACATAATAACATAATCATTTAGATTTTAGCCTTCGTTTTACACAAGGACTATGTTATATTATTATTGGAGAAATTCGATTTGATCTGGATCTGGAAGGGACCAACAAATAAGAAAGACACAATGGTAATATTTAACTTGACTTGAACTCAATATGTTCGTGAGAAATAAATGCCTAATCAGTAATCACAAATGCTAGTGACTGTTGAATAAGATGAACTTCTAATCAATTTATTGCTCAAGCTAACTTGGAATCGTTCTATAACCATTATTCATCAAAATATGTCATTTGCACATATTATTGGTAAGAAGTTTAATTTGAACTGCTAGAATTAAAATTTCAGACTATTGTTCAGATGTTTGTATTTCTACAACTAAATTTCATATCCGTAATTGCAGCAGTTCAAACATCATATCACAAGTATGAAGTTTTGCGGTTCAAATGGACTATTTTTTTTTATTTTTGGGTAAACGATGTTTGGACTATTACAACTAAGCTTTAGACTAGTGGAAAGACTGATGACCGATTCGTTAATATTGGAAACCTTATATTTCCAAAAATTAATCTAATTTTATTCCATAACATCAAAAGACGGTTCCAGCAAACATGTGATCTTCATCAATTTGATTACAATTTTATTTTTTCTCTTCATATATAATATTTGAAGGGCCGGCTTGGCTCAGCGGTAAGCTTGCTTGCCGTGGTGTGTCAGGTCGCGGGTTCGAATCAGCCTCTCTGCAAAGCAGGGGGAAGGCTGCCTAGAGTATTCCCTTCCCCAGACACCCACGAAGTGGGTATTGAACTGGGTCGGCCCTTTTCATATATAATATTTGATATAAGGGATTCACATCTCAAACTTATATCGTTTAAATTCCCGTTTTAACATATTCTTAATCAAGTTTTATTTTTTCTGTAACTCTCTACATCAATGGCAGCATTCATCTCTTCAGTTTCCATTATGCCTCACAGGAAGTAAGTTTGTTTTTTAAGCTGAATAAAATTGTTGAGTAGAGCATATACATAATACATAACACAATAACGAACGTGAATTCATTTTAAAGGCCCCTAGTGTTGGGCTCATTCCACTGTTGTCCAACCAAAGAGCTTATTGCCTAATTCTATTCTCTTTCGATTTTCATTCTTATTTGGAATTGGATCAATTTTATTCCTATTTAGAGTTGATTGTGGCTTTAAGAGAAAGTATTACTCATTATTTATCCATAGAGCCAATGTCGTATCCAGAATTTTCATCAAGGGTGTCAAAATATTAATAATTAGATAGTACATCAAAAAGTCAAGGGGAGTCAACGTATAGTAAATCTACATAAAATAAAAAAATCTATCTAGCGATATAGTGTACTTTTCGGGCGAAGGGGTGTCGTTTGACATTACTGGGTTCAATGTGGCTGCGCCACTACATAGAGCACCTTGAAAGAATTCTCCTACGCTTATTGGTATAAGTCTCTGAAAGATTTTAGCTCATAAGAATGATTTATGAGAGAGCTTTCATCAAGAGAAAAGATAGAAGAAAAAATGTTTGAGTTGTTGTAGACTTTGTTCCAATCAACCAACTTAAAATCACGTTTTACAATTTGTTAATCATTGGAGTAGGCTAAAATTTTGACCGAGCGTTTCTTACACTTTGATCTTTGATTTGAACGGTGGAGATCAGATTTGGGGGCTTGTAACGCCCGATTTCAAGCCCCAAATAACAACTCCATTTTGTGACTTTTTCTCTTTCTACAATTGATTAATTTTACTGTTGTTGCTCCGTATTTGGCATTTGTTGTATAGATAAAATGGGGAAATTTAGTAATACTTTTATTTTTATAGTGGAGCATTTTGGATCTTTGTGACCACATGGTTTTAACCTTAGATTTGACGAGTTTTCCAAATTAAAATTTGGTGTTCTTTATCTTCTTTCTTTTTGAGTTTGCCTCTTCCTCTACACATAGTGGAATCAGAGCCTTAATTATTTATCTAGAATTTTTATGGAATGGAGGCGATTATGAGAAATATGGTACATTTAAATGGGAGCAATTATAATATTTGGAGAAGCGAGAAAAAAGACTTGTTATTCGTCAAAAAGATGCATCTACTCATTAACTCATAAACCCGAGACTATATCTAATGAAGTGGGATTTCGAGCACTAACAAATATGTTGATATATATAACGATAAGTTGAAGATAATATTTGCAACCATGTTGTGAATGAGACGCATGCAAGACATTGTGGGAAAAAGCAAGAGACTATTTACTCTTTATGCTTCAAAAATTGGGAACAACAAGTTATTCTTACTAAAACAATTAATGACCATTAAATACAAGGCAGAAAATCTTATCCTTGATCATATAAATGATTTTTAAGGTGTCTTTGATTAGCTGTCTGGAACGAGAGTTATAATTTTGATGATGTGATACAAGGACTTTAGCTTCTTAATACTCTGCTATTTTTTTCGGAAACTCTTTGTGTTTCTTTCACAAATTTAGCTCCTGGTAGTAAGTGACCATAAAACATGCCAAGAGTGGTGTGTTGAACGAGGAAGCAAGGATAAAATCTCAGGGTTCATCTAACAAACAATTGTTTTGATTACAGGAGACCGGGGAAGAGATAGAACAAGAGGTTCGAGCAATAGAGGTAAAAGTAGAAGTAAGTCAAGGTCCAAATACCATAACAAAACGTGTAACCATTTTGTCATGAAAGGGCATATCAAAAGTTTCTGCCATAAGTTAAAGCAATACACTAGAGAAGAAAAGAAAGTTGAAAATAATGAGAACAATGTTGTTGCTATTGTTCGAGATGACCTTGTTTTTGCTTGTTATAGAAACGTCATCAATTTGGTATCCCATGAGGCGAGTTGAATTATAGATTCTGGAGTTATCTCACATGTCACACCAAGAAAAGACTTTTATTTTTATTGCATACTCATGTTGATTCCGGAATGTTAACATCTCTTAATAATATCAATCATGCTCCAGACATTTCTTTCAATTTGATCTCCACGCGAAGATTAGATGATGAAGGTTACAATAATGCCCTCTTTAGTGGCCAATGAAAGTTCACTAAGGGCTTATTAGTAGTGGCTCAAGGAGTCAAGTCTTCTCATTTATATATGACACATGACTCTATTTTTAATGACTCCATAAACCTAGTGAAAAGTGATACTTTATCAAAATTGTGGCACAAAAGATTGAGCCATCTGAGCGAGAGGGAGATTACGTGTTTGGCTAAGAAAAGTTTACTTCTTGGAGTGAAACAAACAAAGCTGAAAAGGTGTGTCCATTGTTTAGCTGACAAACATAAAAAGGTTTTCATTCATAGCCATCCTCCTTCAAGAAAGCCCGAATTATTGGAGGTAATACGCTTTAATTTGTATGGTCCCTTTAAATTAAAGTCAAAAGGTGGTGCACTTTACTTTGTGACCTTCATTGATAATCATTCTTGTAAGCTCTAGGTGTATCCTTTGAAATCTAAAGATCAAGTATTTGGCACGTTTAAGGAATTTCAGGCCTTAGCTAAGAGACATACATGGGAGAAAATAAAATGCATTCACACTGATAATGGTGGTGAAATATTGTGATCCTTTTAATAACTATTACAAAAAACAAGGATCTTCATCAGAAAACTCCACCAAAGACGCCTTGATTAAATGGTATGGCAGAGAGAATGAATAGAATTCTAGTTGAGAGAGTTAGACGCTTGTTTTCATAGGCTAAACTTTCAAATATATTTTGGGAGAAAGCACTTAACGCAGTTGCTTATGCTATCAATTTGTCTCATGTTTATGCTTTGGATGATGATGTCCAAGATAGAGTTTGGTTTGCAAAGATGTTTCTTATGATCACCTGAAAGTTTTTGAGTGTGAAACATGTGTACATGTTTCTAAAGATGTGAGATCGAAATTGAATGTGAAGATTAAGTAGTGCATATTTATTGGTTATAGTCGAGATGAGTTTGAGTATCATTTTTATGATCCAGTTAACAATAAACTTATTAGAAGTCATGAGATAATATTTTTTGAAGACCAGACTATAGAAGATATTGACAAAGCTGAAAAGATAGACTTTTAGAGTAATGAAAGCTTAATGGTTGATTGACAAATCTAAGAACATTTTTATCTTTATCCATACTAATGCATGCGTTAATAGCCTTGGTATTATTAATGCCATGATTTTTAATGCATTACTGATGATAGGCTATAACTGCGTATTTTAGTCGCTTATTACACTCTAATTTACTGCACTTTAATTGAGTTTGAGCTTTAATCACTGGTGTCTTGCGCTAACTGTGTGTTTTATGCCTTGTAGGAGTGGTTCCGAGCTATGTAGATGTTATGGAATAAATTCAAGTGATTTGGAGATTTGAATTATGATTAAAAGCTCAAGGAATTAAGTCGTGATCGTGTTTGGGGGTCAACGGATGATAGTTAGAGCGTTCGAAAAATCGAATAGGCATATTGCGCACTGTCTAGTAAAATGGATATAACATTGCTCAGGACTCCATTTAGGCTCCACAATATAAGGTTAGAAAGCTAACTCAAAAGGCTATAACTTTTATGTTTTACGTTTTTTCAAATTCCAAACGAAATAGGGTAAAAAATACGATTGAAACAGAAACTACAGACCTTATGCGAACGGAGATAGAATATAACCCAGCTAACGCGACCTTAGCGCGGCCGCGCTAGTCCAGACGGAAAAACAGATATGAAGAGTATTTTTTGAAGTTCAAGACCAATCCCCTCATCATATAAAAGGCTTAGTTCGTCCAAAGGAGCAAAAAATAAGTTTTTAGGGTTTAGAACAAGAAAAAAACAAAAGACATAATAGGAGCAAGGCGGGATTCTTCTACTAGGTTTTCTTTCCTCTTCCTATTTTTTTATTGTTAGTTATGGCTTTTAGTATTGTAGTTTTAAAATCTTTTGATCTAAGATTTTGGTGAAACCCGTTAGGGATGAATTGGTTATTATATTAAGACAATTTTGAGTTAGTTGTTAATCTCTATTTGTTGAACTACGTTTTGATTTTGGTTAATTGAAAGGATCCTCAATTAGCCGTTCCTATTTATTATGTATCTGCTTGAGAGAGAGTGCATATTTAGGTAGTTTTCTGAATAACATCACTCCCGGGGTATAGGCGAGAGTCATAACCGAGGGTTTAAAGGTTGGATTAGAGATAATGATATCTCGGGTTCAATCTAAGTGAACTGTAATGCGAATCTAATTAGCGTAGCTTGAGAGAGTGCGTCTAGTAAATTATCATAATTGCTTGAGAGAGATTTATGATAGGTGGAGAGTTCATGATTGATAGAGGCAACTAAGTCAACGATATAAGAAACATATAACCAAGGAAATCAACGACGCGGGAAATCATAGCTCTAGATCTGCTTAATTTAGTCTCCAACCCTTTGTTTCGTTAGTTGATAATTTTACTGCTTTGTAGTACTTGCTAGTTAATTAGTTAGAAATATAAATCGCAATCTTTATAATTTTGAAAATTGTTCAATCTTGTCTTCTTGATGATATTAAACAGATACAACTAAGACTTAGTTCTCTATGTAATTCGACTCTGGACTTTTTGACCGAATTATATTTGCAACGACCAGCTATCCCTTTTAGAACTAGAGTTAGGCGTGATCAATTACTTATACATAGGATAATACCAAAATATGATATATAACTAATAGTACTATTAGTTATACACATGTTAAAAAACTGTATCAAACAAAGTATTAATGCATAAAACTAATACTTTCATTATTTTTTCTAATAGCTCCTACCAAACGACCCCTTGATTACCTTGGTATTATGACTGTTTGGTACTATTAATCCTGAAAATATCAATTTTACTTTTTTACGGTGAAATTGAAGTTACTATTCTCCTTTGATAGGTATAAATTATCCCACTACTATTTGAGATTATTACTCCACTCTCTAGCTTTAATATTTTATCCTGAAATAACTTATTCCAAAATTATTATTCCACCCTAATAGGTATAAATTATCCCATCACTATTTGAGATTATTTCTCCACCCTCTAGCGGGTGTATGTTATGTCTCTACTATTTGGAACTACAATTTCAAAATACTATTTTTAATCTTTAGATAACCAAAATTAGTAATCAAACAAGGAATAAAACATTAATAATTTTTTATAAAATGGTTATTTTTGGTTATCCATCGCACCAAACGACCCCTTAGAAATTGTACTTGGCCCAGCGACTCAAAACAAGGCCAAAACCTAATCCTTTTTCTTTTTAAATAATGAATAACGACCCACCAAGGAAGGATGCCCACTGCATGACTGTATTTAGCATAGTACAAAATGACACCAGAAATATAGGTGCTTAAAGACATCAAGAACCAAGACATGGCCATGCATCTAGCAGATTTATTTATTCATTTATCCACTTGCATTGGCAAGAGTGGTACAAGATAAGAGGTAGAAGAAGCTCCATATCCACACCATAACATAAGAGTTGTCAACATATGTTACAGACTCTAGGTAATTCGAACTTCTATACTGGCTGAGGCAGGCGGACTAAAAGTTGACCGCTCATGACACTGCAAATATAAGAACAAAAAGAGAGGAAATGGATTTGTCAGATATGCTCAAGAAAGCAATTGAATTGCTGAAGAGCTACTGTGGCTCACCTCTTTATGTAATAATAGCAGAAATCGGCCAAGATGAACGTTTGGACGATTTCTGCCAAAAAGACCATAGGTATCCAGAAGTAACCCCTTCCAGCCAAATATAAATATGCTCCACGAGTGTCATAGACCTGTATATGAATAGGTGTAATTCTCAAGTCTCTTGGATTATGGGAAGAAAAGAAAAGGGACGGGGTTGGACAAGTGCTCTACTTAATACGAAAGTTATACGCCACAGAATAACACTTCAAAACTAACCTGAATAATCCAATGAGCACAACCCAAGAATCTTGCAACACCCAATGCAAACACATAATGAGCTGTAAATGGCTCAATTATCTGAAATGCGCAAGTATACGAACTATAAGCTCTTCGCACTAGAAAATAAGGTCTATAAAAAAGCAGATGGTTTTTTTCTCAAAAGCTTTCTTTTCTCAGAGGAAAGAACTGATACAAACCTGAACATTCTGCATCAACCGAAGCTGAGGCAACACCGAGATAGATTCCATGTATACACAAAAAGCCCAAAGCATTCGGAAGAAGAAAAAATGAGCTGTAGTAGGATGGATAAAAAATGCTGCAACGGCGCAAGGCACAATCTGTGCAAAAAGGTTACATGGGAAAAAGTGTCACTGCAGCTATTTTACTGGGAATTTAAAGGACTTCAAATAATTTTACTGACCATCTTGCATACTAACAGGCATAGAAGATGTATCATGATCAAGAAGGTAAGGAATATATTGCTTTCCAAAAGCTAAAGCAACTTCAACAAAATTACTTCCTAATTCCACACAGCATCTTATTCACAAAGCTCTCAGAATTTGCAGTCATAAAACATAGATGCGAACTACTTAACTGCCAAACATGGTAGCCTAGTTGCCAGGTACATCATGTAAAGTATAACCTACAGTGAAAACTACAACATATTTGCAAAAATAGAATATTGAAAACGTCAATTTTGATGTTGGCAGTACTAGGTACGTGCTGTATATGCTCTCATTCGGACATAGCCTCTGTACCTGAACAAGGTAGGAGTAAGTTCTGCATACACACTAACCTCCCCTCCCCAGACCCCACTTGTAGGATTACACCGGGTATGTTGTTGTTATTGTTGTTTAGGTACATGTTGGAGTTATTCTCATAATGCGAGCTAGAGTATATCAAGGTGGCTACATATTGACTATAAACTTGTAAACAACATTCCAGCTAGTAATTACGATTATCTTATTATTCTCAATCATTAAACTACGTACAAGAACAAATAAATTCACCTTACAAAGTCTTAAAGTTCTCCTACATTTTCAACATTGAACAGCCACAGATGTTTCCCACAAAGCAAAAGATGCTAGTTGAACATCTAATCATGAAAAAAATTAAGTAATATTACAAGGTCTAATTAGTATAGCAGCAAAAACAGAGGAATAGATTTGATTTTCAGGAACTACTTAAAAGGAGTATCAGTGTAAAATTTTATTAAGCAAAAGCGAAGAAAGGAGTTTGTCACATTAAATCACTCTAACTCAGCCAAAAGAAATACATTACACAATAATATACATTATATTATCTCTATTACTTGTTTAAAACCATTCAACTGGCAAAACCTACAAGCACGCATATACACTGGCATTGTTAACTCATATTTATTCTCCATGATACATGTACCAAAACATCTTTCAGTATTTTCTTTTTCTTGTTCTCTTAGTAAACAATTTACATCCATCTTAAATATCACAAAATTCTGGAGTGATTCAGTGGCAAAAAGAGGATAGACAAAATCATGTTTGGAATAAAACAATATAAAGGATTATGAACAAGGCAAATGAACACATATCTCCTTTTATGTTCAACGTGTGAATGCACAAGGAAAAAGTATAAAACTATATTTCGGTTGCAGCAACAATCAGGGCAACAGAAAGCCGCTAGAGAAAAATGTACTTACCAAATACCAATAGTGCATGGTATCGAGATCTGCCATGTAGGAAGACTTCAACTTGAACTTCATCATATATATTACCCACAATGTTGCCACAAGTGTAACAAAATCTAGAATGGTGTGTATATCTCCTTCCATGATGAAACTACAAAATACTCTTACAGCTAGAAATATTGCCGTAAGCACTTGAGTCTTCAATGAGAGGCCTAATCATAGGAGGTGAAGAAAGATCATCAGATAAATGGTGAAACGTGAAAACCTTAACAGTATTTGGAACAAAAAATTAAGAATTGCAGTGGATTATACTACATTTGAACTATTGCGGTCCTGGCTGTAACAGCTTGATCTAGAAATTGCACATTTCACACAACAGGTCTATATAGAAAGTATGCCTTGCCACCTATAATCTATGGGAGCAAAGAGGCATACCAGGTACTGACGAATTACTTTGTGTTGGATAATACAAAAATTTTCAAATGTTCAAAGTTAAAATTACACCACTTAAGTGCTTTTTATTGGGGCGGTAAGCCAATACTGAATCACTATTGAGATGTCACTAAGCAAGAACAGAACAAACTTGCTAGTTCCTTTTAAGGGGGCTCAACAGGTCACTTTTTTTATGTTGTAACAGCCCACGGACATTGCATTCGAATGGAGTTCGCTCGAAGCTTGTACTGTAATTGCACAAGATGTAGTAGAGTATAATGATATTGTAAATTTATAGTTATCTCATATTCCCGATATAACCAATCACCTATTCACTAACCACCAAAAAGAAGAGTACAGCAAAAGCCAAGTAAACTCCTAAAATTTTCATTGATTAGATTAATTGTGCAGCAAACCGATATAGAAAAAAGAGTTTGTTTGAAACAGTAACAACCCAAATTTTGGAGCTTGTAATAAATATCTCAAACTTCAAGATAACAAAGAAGTGGGCACGAAAGAAGTGAAAGGAAAAACACTTAGAAATACAATTGTAGCTGAGCTACCGTCAAACGGTAGATAACTTAGAAATAAAGTTATAAAGATGATATGCAGAATTAATAATTGAAAAAATCTTTCTTGTCTAATCTCTATGACGATCAAATAATTCTCCAAAAAAGAAAGTTTTCCAGGTAAAGACACTCATTTAAAGTCCAAAAATTTCTTGGTCAACGGAAAACTTTACGGAAAGAAGACTAAGAATCGAAGGCTATCAAAAGAAAACCACACATAAAGCAATAAGTTTCAAAATTCCACAGCAGAAAAAAGAGAAGAATGAGAAGAGCTAATAGGGTAAGTAGTACCTGAACAAGTTTTGAGAGTCGACAACTTGTAAATTAAACATAAGAGTCCGATCAAATGAACAAACTCAGCCAACACGAAGAAGTGATTGTGATCACGGATGAGTAATTTGAGAGTAACCAACAAAGTGAGACTTGTAACGAAACCTAATACAGTCTTGACCTTTTTCGACTGCTTTCGAACCCATAAAAACAGTTTCTTCGCCGGCGTTTGCAATCCCTTCTCACCCATTTTAATTCTTCTTAATTCTTCTTAATTCTTTGATCAACTAGAAAATCGGAGAGTACTACTATAGTATAAAAGAAAAGGAAAGTGAGGGGTTTTGACCCGAAACGCCTGTAGCAATAATGGAGTGGAAGCCATTTATTACCAGTTTATAGTGCCACGAGACTGGTAGCTCATCAGTGGGGCACTCAACGATGGTTTACCTACTAGCACCAATCGTGGTTTGACACGCCAAACTAAACCAATCCAAGTGCGACGCGTTTCTCTTGTCGTTCCTACTCCATCGGAGTTTTTTTTTTTTTTTTTTTATTTAAAATATGGATTTTATCTATCTATGCCATATATCAAACTTTATTATCAAAAAGGTAAAATACATAAACGACCCCTTCAATTTGTCTTTAACGACCAGCTGAACACCTAAACTGATCCATTTACCATTTAGACACTTCAAGTGTTTATTAAGTGTATCAAGTAAACACCCGAGTGCTGAAGACTCTATGCGTGAGCTACACTTGCTAATAATGTGTCAAATGAACCAATTAAAAAATGACACGTGTCAATTGAAATAAAACATTGACACATAGTATAATAAAAGAAAATACATTAAAAATAAAATAGAAACATTCTTCCTTTACTTTTGTAAAGAGTAGCACTATCGCTATCCCCCTCCGTCCTCCCCCTTCCGCCCTCCTCCTTTCCCTCTTTTCATCTTCTTCTACATCAGTCATATCCTCCATTATCAAAGCTTATTATGCAACCTCCATTGTTAAAATGGACATATCTGTGCAATGGAGATTTTTTTTTGTTTTCTTTCTACTGCGATGAGAATAGATACGGGGCAACAACTCTGTCGTTTTTAGTAAACTCAATAAAGATCAGATGTGAAAAATTTCCTTCCCTCCATGGTAGTTTTATGGTGGGTTAAAGTGATTTTATTAAGAAGAAAGGAAGAAAAAAGGCTAAGTTTGTATTAACTTTCCCTACCCAAAGAGATATGTCAACCTCAATTATTTGGTTAGCGGATTCATGGATCGGACAGTTTATTGTTGTAACTGATTAAAATATAAAAATGTGGATTTTGTTTGATTTAGATGTGATGAAGAGGAGGTTTGGTGAAGATGGAATATTTTGGGAAAAAAGAGAAATTAATGTGTGAAAAATAAAATATAATGGGACCCACAAAAAATAAAGTTAAATTTAAAAGAAAGAAAAAAAACCCTTGATTTTGAGGGTTTCACGCGCTTAGCATTGAGTATAAAGCATACACTTTGCCATGTTAGCTTGAAGTGTTCACGGGGCCGTAGTTTAGTGGAGAAGAAGTGTCCAACTTAAAATAGGTTCAGTTGAGGTGTCCAGTTGGTCGTTGAGGACAAGTTCAAGGGACCATTTATGTATTTCTCCTATCAAAATTATTCATAATTTATTATTTATCCAATCCAAAAATAGGTAGATTTTATACTTTTAAGTGTTCATGCTTTTACTACCAATTATATACCAATCCAAAAATAGATAGATTTTACCATTAAAACGTGCTAAAATGAAGGCACCAAATCTGCGTGTGATTCTGTCAACAGTAAATACGAAATTTGAAACGGAAAGAGATCTCAAATTTGAAACAATTTATTCTTCTATATATTTTCCACCATTGATAGCCATTAAAAAGCTTGAAAGCTTTGAATTCAAATTTGGGTTTTCAAAAATCATTATTTGTTTGGATTGATGTTGTAAATAATTCGGAATATGTTTAGGAGTTTATATCTCAATTTTGAGGGGTTTTGGTGAAGATTAGACTTAGTTTTGATTGAATTTCAGATTCAAACTCGAAGAAGAAGACATATTTCCAGAAATTGTAGATAAATTGTAGTTAAATTGTAGATAAATTATAGAAATATAGTTAAATTATAGATAAATTATAGATAGTTTGTATATAAATTGTATATTGGGAAGACTAAAACTTCTACATGTCTTCTACAATTATGTCGAAAATGCCAATTATGCTACAATTGAAATGAGAATTGGGATATTAAAATTCAATTTATTCAGTTTGTAGATATCTTGTAATTAAAATTTCTATAAATAAACTACAAATAAGTTTAAGTATTGTATAAAGTTGTATTATTTTTAAGAGTATCTACAAAATTACTACATTTATACTACAATTAAACTACAATCTTATGTCAAAAAAATATTGACAACCAAATGTACTCTTCATCTACAAAATTTCAATTTAAAAAACTACAATTGCACCCACACTGTCAACTTTATTGTCGTCTCAATTGAAGATTCATTACAATATAAATCATTCCTTTCGACAGCTCCAACAATTTCCAAATCACTACAAAAGGTGTGAAAGAAGCATATGAAAATGCCTAGAAATCAAACATAAAAGTCAAAAGACTTGATTTTGACCAACCCATCAAATCCTTTAGATACCACTTTGGACAGAGACATACTGAATGTCACACCTCCTTTTTCCGCTACCCGCGTGGGCGCAAGATATAAAAGAGAGTTTTTCCAATTAAAGGACAACCAAAACGGGGTTCATTTATTGAGAGATTCGAAGTCGCCACTTGGGAGATTTATGGTGTCCCAAGTCACCGGTTTGAAACCCGAATTGAGGAAAGGTTTGACTCTATTTAATGGTCGGCGAACCAGAAATCCGGATAAGGAACTATGTTAACCCGGGAGAAGGTGTTAGGCATTCCCGAATTCCGTGGTTCTAGCACGGTCGCTCAACTGTCATATTCGGCTTATTTATCTGATTTTTTACAGTTATATACTTAATGCAAATTAATATCCTATTACCGATTTTATTATTATTATGTTTTACGAAAAGAATGTTGCCTAAAAATATGTTTCGAATCACGTCACATGAAATGCACCCGGATTCTCGACACATTCTTATTCAACATTTTGGGATTTGGATTTGGGTCGCATGAAATGCACACCCGTATTTAAGAAGGTAAAATTATTAAAATACGCGCCTAGAGCGATTACTTATTTACACTTTTGAGAAGGCCATGATATTTGCTAAGAAACGGCACATCTCGAAATCTAAGTACTTTATATATACACTTATGAGGGTCCTGCGATTTGTATAACTTGTTAGGCGAGGCACACCTCTAATTCAAATTTAAAACGAACTACATCCCGCTATATTTGTTTAGGAGTTGATTCCAAATTATTTGAAACATGTTACGAGCCACACTACATGAAATGCGCCTGTGGTTCCCGACACGCTTTATTTAATCTTGTTCAAAATTGGAGTCGGGTCACATGAAATGCACCCCCGATTCCTTTAATCTAAATACGTCGTTTAGTTGAGTAATAACGCACCAACTCCTACAGTATGACAAAATCCTACTCAACTATAACCAATTCGAGCAAACAGACGATTAGTTAACTAAGTGAGTAAATTCGAGACTATGGTGGACAATTATATGAAAAAAAAAAACTTACTTTGAATTCAAAGAATCCTCAAAGAGCCACGGTCACATATTTTTTGCAAGTTCAAGATATCATTCCTCACGGGTGTTCAAATTACCTTAAACTTTCTACTTAAATAGATAGTTAATCTCACTTTTAGCATAAGATCTAGTATTAACAGATTTGGAAATCGCATACCATGAATAGAGAAGATTTAAGCATAGATACAGCAGGAATAACTCAAGTTCCTATACATGTCCAATGACAGTGTGTTTTGGATCTAAATGCATTTTTTATAACCCAAACCAATATGATAGATTTAATTACATGTACTCATACAAACACAAGAACTTTGGACAACTACATGTATTCAACAGATTTAAAAGGGAGCTTCAGGCTTCATTTCCTTTTCGAACCAAGAAAACTACAATGACATGGATGTGTACCTGGAATATGGAAAAAGAAGGAAGAGTGAGCAGTGACAACAGTGTGGCAATCAGCAGTATAGCAGTAACCAAACAGCAACCAAAATGTCCCAGCAAACAGACTCCAAAGAGAGAAATCAATGACCAAAGACTCCACTACTTCAAAGAAAACCACAGCAAAGGATTCCCAATCAAACAAACCCCTACACTTCTGAAATGCCCCAGGAAACTTGTGCCCCCAACTGATTGAACCCCAATTAACTTCAAACAACAATCCAAATACCCAAAGTTCTGCCTAATATTAAGGTCCAAGTATATAACAGAAACACAGAAGACCAGCTCTCTTTTAGTTTTAGAATCAACTCAAAAATGGAACTCAAGCTGGAAACTCTCCTGTATGTATTCTATACTCTCCTCTCTGTATTTCAGATTGCTGTGCTTAAAAGGATTCTTACTCTAATGTGTGCTGTTTTCGAAAGAAAAGAAAGTCCCTCTCTATTCTCTTCAACCCTATACTTATACTTGAAAAACCAATGACACTCTAAGTTACAATAATCAGAAGACCCACCCTGCCCATACTCTTCTCTGCCAGCCCATTATATTCTATGTGTTAGCCACTAAGTCTTGTTTAAGTGTGGGCTTAAATCAATTTAAATGCTAAGTGCAAACCTGGTGGAGTGCCCTGCTGTAACAGCAGGTTCCACTAGGCTGTGCAGGGCATTTTAATCCTAAAATATGCCACCTCTGATTAGTCATCTTACAGCTATATCCAAACAATCCCTAATCACAAATAAACACAATCTAACAATGTTTCCATATGCGATCAATTTCTACCATAAAAGCTAATAAACAGACTTATGAAGCTAATCGAATTTAACACACAAGATGGTCACAACAACTAACAACTGATTAAAGACGAGTAAGAACAGAAATTGACCAAATAAAGGGTCCGAGGATAGAAAGAAAGAATGCTAAAACAGAAATTATAAACAAACATGAACCAACAACACACAGAGAAATCAATGCGGAGCCAAGAAAGAGGAGGAATACCTCTGAAATCAACAAGGGCCCAGGCTTGACCTCGGACTTGAATTGTTGAAGCCAAATGGGCCTTAATCGGGGTGTTCTCGGTCGAGAACACCTAGATTAAGGTCCATTAGACCTCAACCCCCTATCAATTTTGGACGAAGACCCCTTTTTGGATTTTTAGGGTTTATGTGGCCGTTTTTGGGGCTCGACCAGTTCTGGCAAGATTCGAGCCGAACCAGGGCTAGTAGGGGTATGAGGGAGGTCACGGGAGGGCTTGGGGTGAGTTTGGGGTGGTTTGGGATAGAATTTCAAATCCCGGCGACCTTCGATCCAATATTCGACGCGTTTGAGACAGATTCGAGACTAACGAAGGCCGGATTCGAGGAGAGGGAGGTGAGAAGAAGGGCTGGTGTAAATTTGGGGTGGTTTGGCCTACCGGAACCGCCGTGAGGCGATTTCCGGCAGGCGGAGCACGGTGGTGGACGGCGGGAGTTTAATTCGTCTCTAAGAGAGACGATGAAGGGGGGGGGTCTGGTTTAGGGGGGGCTGGGTAGGTCTTTTGGTATATATACTCGCGTGGGAAACGAATCCTGGCCGTTTGATCTGATGAGATCAACGGCCTGGATTATTTCACTTATCCAAACGATGTCGTTTGGGCATCATCGAAACCGGGTTGGTCTGTGGGTGGATTGGGCCGGGCAAACTCGGGTTATGGGGGTTAAGCATTGGCCGTTGGATCAACTGAATCGAACGGCCCAGATTGATGCTTTCTGAACGGACAGATAGGGGAGATCGTGGCTATTGGATCAATTTGAAATGAACGACCACGATTGAGGATGAGTTGGACTGGACCAGAGATGACTCGATTGGGCCTGGTTTTGGACTAGGTTTTGGCCCAAATCTGATTTCCTAACACTAAACTCTATGTTGTATTATATATATATATATATATATATATAATCAGATCGACTTGTAACACCTATAATTAATTTTTAGTAACAATTAACATAATTAAATACCAAATCCTACAATTGTACGTTAAATGACAAGAAATGCGAAAATACCCTTTTTATGGTCTTTTTCATTTTCGTAAAAATAAACTTAACTATTTCTATGTACGTAACTAATCCTAAAAATATTAATGCAACATATTTGGTATATATTTTTTCATTTAATTTGAACAAATAGACATGGGCACACAAATGCGAACAATAAGAAAAAGAACACGTAATCCACAAATATTGCAAACAAACACAAAGACTCTTTTATTTTGACACTTTGGGAGTAATTCTCGTATAGGGCAAAAATCACGTGCTCACAGCTGCCCCTCTTTGCGCGAAAACATGAAGAGTTTTCGTGCAAAGATAGTGAGCAAATACGAGCGATTATTTTTTTGCCCGTATTCGAGCACTCCGTGTGAAGCATTTCTAAAAAGATCTTGACCGAGCCTTTACTTCAAGAGGCCTCCTACATATCCTGGGCTAAACAGGAATCAGGTCAATGTAGTTCGGGAAGTTTTGCTACCGTGACTGCTGTGATCTTACTGTTACTGTTGTTGCCGCTGTTACTGCTGTTGCCAATGCTTAACCGATCCCCTTATTACACCGTGCTAAACGAAGAATAAGAAGCTAGACTAAGTTACAGCATCGTGAAATCTTATATATCTCTTCATCTTGACTCTCCCATGTTCCTTGCCATCCTGCTGGCTTTGATGTTTCTTCACATGCTTCTTCCCCTCTGCCAATTGTTGTCTCGGCCTGTCTTGATTGCCGAACTCCGACCATTAGTTCTTCCTTTGTGATCTTCGAACTATTCTCCTTCGAAATCTGAACCCATCTTTTCTGATCCTTGTTGCCTTCCCTTCTGATTATGAACTTGGATTCATGCTGGGGATTTCCGTTATACTCAAACGCTCTCCCCAACCAAATTCGAACTAAATCGCCATTCCGTTCTTCAGGCGGGCTCCCTGACTTCAACTACAACTTTAAAAATAAATCGCCACTCCATTCTTCAGGCGGGCTCCCTGACTTCAACTACAATTTCAAAACTAAATCGCCACTCCATTCTTCAGGCGGGCTCCCTGACTTCAACTACAACTTCAAGATAACTCGCCACTCCATTCTTTAGGCCGGCTCCCTGACTTCAACTACAATTTTAAAACTAATCGTCACTCCATTCTCCAGGCGGGCTCCCTGACTTCAACTACAATTTTAAAACTAATCGCCACTCCATTCTCTAGGCGGGCTCCCTGACTTCAACTACAACTTCAAAATAAATCGCCACTCCATTCTTCAAGCGGGCTCCCTAACTTCAATTATGAACTTGGATTCATGCCGAGGATTTCCGTTATACTCTACCGCTGTACTCAACCAACTTCGAAAGTAAATCGCCGCTCCATTCTTCAGGCGGGCTCCCTGACTTCAACTCTAACCTCAAAAGTAAATCGCCACTCCATTCTTCAGGTGGGCTCCCCGACTTCAACTACAACTTCAAAATAAATCGCCACTCCATTCTTCAAGCGGGCTCCCTGACTTCATCTACGACTCACAACTAAATCGCCACTCGATTCTTCGGGCGGGCTCCCTGACTTCATCTACTACTCACAACTAAATCGCCACTCGATTCTTCAGGCGGGCTCCCTGACTTCAATTACAACTTCAAAATAAGATCGCCTTCCTTTACTTCTTGTACCATTTTATTCTTGCTGCATCGACTCTTGAATCATCATTTCTCCTAAATTTCCTTGTTTCGGAATTGTTTTCTTCCTGGGTCGTGTTGCTTTCCCTCCTGACTGCTGGGGATATCTTTAGAACTATTTACTTGCCGGCTGAGGATAATGATGCTGGGAATATTTTCCTTCATTCCCTCATTTCCTTTGACTCATGCGCTTGAATTTGCGCTGGGATCTCTTGTTGTAACCCTCTGCTTTATGGCGGGCTCCCGACTTCAACTACAACTTTAAAATAAATCGCCACTCCATTCTTCAGCCGGGCTCCCTGACTTCAACTACAATTTCAAAACTAATCGCCACTCCATTCTCCAAGCGGCTCCCTGACTTCAACTACAACTTCGAAATAAAATCGCCACTCCATTCTTCAGGCGAGCTTCCTGACTTTAACTACAACTTTGAAACAAAATCGCCACTCCATTCTTCAGGCGGGCTCCCTGACTTCAACTACAACTTCGCTAATTTCAACCCATCCATATCGCCTTCCTTTGTTTTCTGTACCATTTTCTTCTTCCTGCATCGCCTCTTGGGGCACCTTTTCTTCTGAATTATCTTGTCTTGGAATTGCTTTTCCCCCGGGTCGTGTTACTTTTCCTTTGGCTGCTGGAGATATCTTCAGAACTGTTTATTCACCTACTGGAGATGATGCTGCTGGGAAAGTATTCTTTATTTCCCCTTTTTCTATTTCCTGCTTAAAGATCACTTCCTCGTGTTGTCTGGCCTCTTTCAAAACTATTCTGCTTGAAACTGGTATTTCCCAAAATCTTGCGTTGCTTTCTATCCTTATCCACCGGGTATTTGCTTTCAAGAAAATTTTCGCAATGGGAGAAAATTTTCTGCCCCAGTTTGATAACCTTCTACGTGGCATGCTTTTCTGCCGACGAACCCTCCTTTTCTGCTTTAAATCAAAGAAAAATTGTTAGTTTCAAAACGCAGCGAGTGGTCGTGCCACTCTTGTTGGGGTAATTTTCCTTTTCTCTTTCAGCTGCTTGGCCTCCCTCGAACTTTTGAGGACGACGTTGACACTTGCTGGGGATGGTACTCTTTCCACAGATAGTCTCTCATCTCTCCCCTTTATTCCAACCTTCAGTTTGATCCGACCCTTTTAGTCGATGATCTGTTGTGGGAAATCATCTTTCGGATGTGTAATATGTGTCCATCGTACTCCATAATTCCTGTGAACCTTTCAATCAACCTGTCGTTCCAATCTTAATATCGGAACGACTTTTGCCTTATTTCCTCGTTCTACGCCTATTCATCTTCATTATACCACTTTGGGAGACTTGGTAGTAAGCTTTGAAAAGTTAACTTTCGAAAACAAAAGAAGAGAAAAATGATGGATAAAGAATGCCGACCGCGAAATGACAAAAGAAAGGGAAAACTTTTCTGAACTCAAAACTGGGAAAAACTTATCTGAATGTGCAACTGATCCAACGGTTATGCCGTGCCTTCGAGATTAATCTATCCAGTCTATTTGTGTCAATCACTTTCTGATGGCTGCGTTTTGCTAGAAGCAAACGAATGTCCCGACCTTGTCTCATGCAGATACCTTGTAACCATCTCGCCTTGTCACCTCATAGTGCCCTTCAAATGGTTTTCACTAATGAGATTCTCTCATTTCTCTCTATCTCCCGTCGCCTTAGGGTGCCCGTAAAGGTTTTCACCGTAAGACTCTCTCATTTTATTTCTCTCAACTTTCTTCGCCTTAAGGTGCCCGCGAGGGTTTTCACCGTTAAGGCTCTCTCATTTTGCTTTCTTTCCAGGCTGGGGTATTGCCCGCGAGATTCCCTCTAAAGCATTATCCCATTCGGCTTGTGCATCCTGGATTCAATCGAGGATCGGAGTGTCACTCTTGGCTTTCATTCGCATGACTTGGCATTTCTCAAATACCGATCGAGAGGTCTTTTTCGGTCATTAATGTGGTTTTTTGTGCGTGAGGCTAAAGAAAAGGGGTTTAACCTCAACGGTTAGCTCATTACAACTTTCGGAATCCACACCATCTTTTCAAATGAAACAATGACTTCTGCCCCAGTTTTGTTGCTTGGGGAATCTTTGATTTTTATTTTATTATGACCGAGCCGTGTGGCGCCTACGAATCCTTCTTGAGGAATCAGGTCAAACGTAGTTCACTTTTTCTTGTGTCTTTTCTTTGTTTCTTTTTTCTATTTCGTTACACATCTTCCTTGGTGATTCCGAAAGAGGGTATATGAAAGAATTATTAAGGCTCAAAGGGGAAAACAAAGGTTAAAGTGTTTGGGTAGTAGAAAAATTGCCTCCGTCATTTCATTCTCCGAAAAATGCCAAAATACACACAAACGAAACCAAATGTCGACAGCTACATTAAAGAATTACACATAATATCTCTTGACTGCATCGGAATTGATGGCCATATCAGTGCATCTTCCCTCAATATCAGTTAGACATAGCGCGCCGTTGGATAATACCCTAGTCACAACAAACGGTCCTTGCCAATTTGGAGCGAACTTGCCTTTCGCTTCGGCCTGATGTGGTAGAACTCTCTTCAACACATGTTGTCCCACTTCAAATTTCCTGGGACGTACCTTCTTGTTATATGCTCTTGCCATTCTCTTTTGATACAATTGGCCATGACATACCGTTGTCAATCTCTTTTCATCGATCAAGCTCAATTGCTCTAATCGGGTTTTGACCCACTCATCATCGTCAATCTCGGCTTCAGCGACAATTCGGAGGGATGGAATTTCAACTTCTGCGGGTATTACTGCTTCAGTCCCGTACACCAACAATTAAGGAGTTGCACCTACCGAAGTCCGGACGGTAGTGCGATAACCCAGCATTGCGAATGGTAACTTTTCATGCCATTGCCTGGACCCTTCTACCATCTTCCTCAATATCTTCTTTATATTCTTGTTTGCTGCCTCAACCGCACCATTTGCTTTGGGACGATATGGTGTGGAATTTCGGTGTGTAATCTTGAACTGTTGACATACCTCTTTCATCAATCCGCTGTTAAGATTGGCACCGTTATCTGTGATGATCATTTTTGGAATTCCAAACCTGCAAATGATGTGGGAGTGCACGAAGTCCACCACCGCCTTCTTGGTCACTGATTTGAAGGTTTTGGCCTCCACCCACTTGGTAAAATAGTCGATCGTTACCATAATGAACCTATGACCATTGGAAGCCGCAGGTTCTATAGGTCCAATAACATCCATACCCCATGCAACAAACGGCCATGGTGCTGACATTGTATGCAATTCAGTCGGTGGAGAATGAATCAAATCTCCGTGTATCTGACACTGATGGCATCTTCGCACGAAACTTATACAATCACGCTCCATAGTGAGCCAGTAATATCCTGCTCGAAGAATCTTCTTTGCCAATACATACCCGCTCATGTGTGGTCCACAAACTCCCGAGCGTATATCTGTCATCACTGTTGTGGCTTGACTCGCGTCTATACATCTCAACAATCCCAAATCCGGGGTTCTTTTGTACAGCACCCCTCCACTAAGGAAAAATCCGTTCGCCAAACGCCGAATAGCTCTCTTTTGATCTCCAGTTGCCTGCTCTGGGTATATTCCTAACCTGAGGTACTCTTTGACATCATGAAACCATGGCTCACCATCCATCTCTTCTTCTATCATATTACAATAAGCATGTTGATTCCGAACCTGAATATGTAACGGATCGACACGAACCTTGTCCGGGTGATGTAGCATTGACGCCAAAGTAGCCAAAGCGTCGGCAACCTCATTATGCATCCTTGGGATATGTCTGAATTCTACCGACCGGAAACGCTTAGTCAAATCATGCAAACACCGACGATACGGGATAAGCTTTAAATCTCTGGTTTCCCATTCTCCCTGAATCTGATGTACCAGAAGGTCCGAGTCCCCCAAGACCAAGACGTCCCGTACATCCATGTCCACCGCTAATCGCAACCCCAAGATACATGCCTCGTACTCAGCCATATTATTGGTACAATGAAAACGCAGTTGAGCGGTAACAGGATAACGATGTCCTGTTTCAGAGATGAGCACAGCCCCTACTCCGACTCCTTTTGCGTTCGCCGCTCCGTCGAAGAAAAGCTTCCACCCCGGATCCTTGGTTAGTTCCAACCCATCAATTTGCAATACTTCTTCGTCCAGAAAATACGTCCTCAAAGGTTCGTATCCGTCATCGACAGATTCTCAGCTAAGTGATCGGCTAGGGCTTGAGCTTTCATAGCCGTCCTTGTCACGTATATGATGTCGAACTCTGTAAGTAATATTTGCCATTTTGCCAACCTCCCCGTAGGCATAGGTTTCTGGAAAATATACTTCAACGGATCCAAACGCGAAATGAGGTAAGTGGTGTAAGAAGACAAATAATGTTTCAACTTTTGGGCTACCCAAGTCAAAGCGCAACATGTCTTTTCCAAATGAGTGTACTTAACCTCGTGGACCGTGAATTTCTTACTGAGGTAGTAAATGGCCCGTTCCTTTCTGCCAGTAAGATCGTGCTGCCCCAGCACACAGCCGAACGAATTCTCCAAGACCGTTAGATAAAGAATCATGGGTCTACCCGGTTCCGGCGGAACTAGTACGGGCGGGTTTGACAGATACCCTTTGATTTGGTCAAACGCTCCCTGACATTCTGTCGTCCATTCTATCGCAGCGTCTTTCTTCAACAGACGGAATATGGGTTCACAAGTTGCTGTAAGCTGAGCAATAAACCTACTGATGTAATTTAACCTTCCCAACAGACTCATTACCTCTGTTTTATTCTTTGGCGGGGGTAGCTCTTGAATGGACTTGATTTTGGATGGGTCCAACTCAATGCCCCGTCGGCTGACAATGAATCCTAGCAACTTTCCTGATGGAACTCCGAATGCGCATTTGGCCGGATTGAGCTTGATATCATATCTTCGAAGTCTTTGAAAGAACTTCCCGAGGTCGGCAACGTGGTCTTCTTGACGTCTAGATTTTATGATCACATCATCCACGTACACTTCAATTTCCTTGTGTATCATGTCATGGAATACCGTAGTCATCGCCCTCATGTATGTTGCCCCTGCATTCTTCAAACCGAACGGCATCACCCGGTAGCAATAAGTCCCCCACGGCGTGATAAAAGCCATCTTTTCTGCGTCCTCTTCATCCATCAAGATCTGATGATATCCCGCATAACAGTCCACAAAGGATCCGATTTCACGTCCGGCGCAATTATCAATCAGGATATGGATATTGGGAAGCGGGAAATTATCCTTAGGACTCGCCTTGTTGAGATTGCGGTAGTCCACGCATACTCTGATCTTTCCGTCTTTCTTTGGCACCGGTACTACATTAGCCAACCATTCAGGGTATCGAGTGACACGAATGACTTTCGCCTGCAACTGCTTGGTTACTTCCTCCTTGATCTTCACACTCATCTCCGTCTTGAATTTCCGCAGTTTCTGCTTGACGGGAGGATATGCCGGATCAGTGGGTAATTTATGAACCACTAGATCAGTGTTGAGTCCCGGCATGTCGTCGTACGACCATGCGAAAATGTCTTTAAACTCCATGAGTGTTTTGATCAACTCTTCTCTCAGGTTTGGTTCAATATGGACACTTATCCTGGTTTCTTTGACGTCATCTGTGTTCCCCAGATTAACGACCTCAGTATCATTTAAATTTGGTTTGGGTTTTTCCTCGAAGTGACTTAATTCTTCACCGATTTCTTCTACGGCTTCATCATCGCCGTATTCCGATTCACTCTCGTCACTTCTTATTTCATGCGTTATTATTTCCAAACCCGATTGACTTTCTAGACTGGGTTGATTAATCTTTAAGCACGCCATATCATTAATATCAGTTGAAAGAAAGCTGTTCAGAAAAGTAAAAAGAAGAAAAATAAACAAAATTAGACACGAAGGGAACAAAATTTCATTAATGGGAACAATACAAGGAAAAACAAAACTTGTAAACTCAAATCAAAATGAACTAAAACAAACGGATTTTACTCCGGGACAACCCCAACACAAAATTTCGAAAGAAAGCGATCCAAAACAAACTACCAAGACTCCTTCCGGACAGGGAGAGGAGTAGCCTTCCAATTATTCAATTTTGCTTTTGATCCCACAAACTGTATCTCGGCATGGCTGGATCCTTCGCCATCCTCTAGCATGCATACATCTGCGAATAGGTCCTCGAACTTTCTTAAGAACTCTTCGTCTGGCCTAACCATAGGACCGGGAATCTTTGTCGTCGGATGTCCTCTTACTCCGGACCTGACAAAAGATTGGGAAAGGCGTGGAACAGGCTTCGGGAGCACCCATGTCTTCTGCTTATTCCTTTTGGCTCGCTGGATGTCCTCTGATGTTGGCTTGAATCCCAAGCCGAAGGTTCCCACGTTTTCGACCACGGATACCGGTTGTATGATTCCTTGCAGAGATGCACCTAGACCTTTGCCGGGTATGAAACCGTGTCTCAACATTTCATGAGCCACCATGACGTCTGCAGTAATTATTCTGTCATTGGGAATGCATTCCCCTTCCGGAACTCGGTTGGCGGATACCACATCGCAGATCTGGTATACCCATGGCCCAACATCTTCTTCCGTCTCAACAAAGGGGACGATGGTGCCTGGTTGTAGATCATTCTCTCCATGGACGACGATCTCCTGTTGGTCCCACTCAAACTTGACGAGTTGGTGTAGGCTGGACGGAACTGCTCTTGCGGCATGGATCCACGGTCGCCCTATCAGAAGGTTATATGACACTACCATGTCCAGCACCTGGAATTCCATGGTGAACTCCACCGGCCCAATTGTCAAGATTAACACTATGTCCCCGACCGACGCCTTGCCTCCTCCATCAAACCCTCGAACACATATGTTGTTCTTGCGTATCCTGCCGATGTCCACTTTCAACTTGTCCAGTGTAGAGAGAGGACAAATGTTAGCACTGGACCCATTATCGACAAGGACTTTGGTAACCACCGACTCCTCACACTTTACCGTAAGATATAAAGCCTTGTTGTGCTCGGTGCCTTCCTCAGGCAACTCATCATCGGTGAAGGTGATCCGATTCGCTTCGAAGATCCTATTGGTGATCTTCTCCAAATGACTCACTGAGATTTTATCAGGTACATGGGCCTCATTCAAAACTTTCATCAAAGCTTGCCGATGTTCTTCAGAATGTATCAGCAGGGATAGCAATGAGATTTGCGCAGGCGTTTTCTTCAGCTGCTCTAAGACAGAATAGTCATGCAGCTTCATCTTTTTCAGGAATTCTTCTGCCTCTTCGTCAGTTACCGGCTTTTTCAATGTTGCCGGAGTGATCTTCCTCAATTCCGCAAGGGCAAAACATCTCCCCGAGCGGGTCAAACCTTGCGCTTCGCAAACTTCCTCTTTCACTTCCTTTCCTTTGTAGGTTGTCGTAATCCGATCATAATTCCATGGAATAGCTCTGCTATCGGTTATTGGCAACTGTATTGCTGGCTTGATGATGAAAGGATCCATTCGAACACCTGCTACCGTCAAGACGGGTTTGGTTGCTACCCCCGGTACAACTATTTTTGCTTCCCCCGGCCTCACCGGTACTTCGTTCACACTTCCCTTTTCTGCTTCCAACCCCCCTTTGTACGTTCTTCTTGTAAATGGATGACTCATCAAGGCTCGGACCCTTTCTCATTCCTACCCCGCTAGACTTGATCATCATTACGGTCTGGGAGGTTTTCTCCTTTCCTTCTTCTACCCGTACCAACTCGATCACGTTGGTCTCATGATGAGTTGGAAGTGGGTTTTGGTTGATGTTGGGCTCTGTTGGAGTCTGGACCTCAATCCTGCGAGTGTACAGAATATTAATATGGAATTTATTGAAACATAATCTGTGTAAACACGTGATTTTTGACCCTCCCCGAGATTTTCTATATTTTTAGCGTAAAATATTTAGTTTAGTTTTAATATAGCTATTTTAGCTAAATTTGACTCTTTTACTTTATTTTTACCTCAAAATGGAAAATAACAAAATATGGTTTTATTAATGTTTCGTAGTCATTTTAAACTTGAAAAATACAAAAATAGTACTTTATATTTTTTATCTTTTTATAAAAACGAAAATAATAAAAAATAGTTTCATAAATATTTTGTAGTTATTTTAAACTTGAAAAATATAAAAAAAAAATAGTTTTATTATTATTATAAGTATTATAGTTATTTTGATTACCTAGGATTAATTAAATAACACCATTTTCGGTTCCGGGCGAAGAATAATATTCGGGTTCAAACTACCCGGTTTTATAATTTTCGGACCTAACCCGTAATAAACCGAGTCCACTACACTGCAGGGGGACAACACATAATGGGGATGGGGAATAATAAGAAAAGGACAAAGGGAAAAAGACAAAGAAAAAAAGACAAAAGGAAAAAAACAAAGGTAAAGGACAAAACTTGTATGGGTTTCATTTTAAAAAAAAAAATAATAATAAAAATAAAAAAAGTAAAAAATATATACTACACATGATCTCTTCTTCTTTAAGAAGAAGAGAAAGACGGCAAAAACAGGAGAAAAGAAAGGATTTGAAAAACGAAAAAAAGAAGGGAGAAAATTAAAAAGAAGAAAAAGAGAGATACAAGAAAAGAGAAGGAAAGAGAGCACGGCAGGATTTTTGAAAAACGAAAAGAAACAAGTGAAACAGAGAGATTGAAAAACGGAAAAAAAGGATTTGAAAACGGAGTGAAGGGGATTGAAAACAAACGAGAAGAAGAGAACAACGGCAGAGAGTGGATTCATATTTCGGAACAAGAAAATAAAACCAAAGAGAAAAACACCCTCCAGCCGTCGACCAAAACGACCCCCACCTGAACGACCAACCACTCCAACGTCCCTCCATTTCCGTCGAGTTGTTGCTGTCCAAGGTTTCCGGCGTTGGTTCGAGTTCTGTCCGGAGAGGTCGAAGTTTGAGATCGTCATAAAAGGTTCGTTTTCTCATTGTGTACGTTGAAAATATGCAGAAATAAAGGTGTATGTTCTGTTTTCGATATCGTTCTTCTCGCTAATATTTTGAATCGTTTCGCATTTGATTTAGTTTCGTATGATTCGGACGATTTTTGTAAATATATGATTCTGTTGAACATGCAATTTCACACTTAATGGTGGTCTTGTAGTGTGGAAGGTAGCTAAAGAAAATAACTAATCTTTCGTATGCTCGCCAATTAGTTATGCTTCCGTTGTTTATGTAATTGTTCGCCATAGTCTTGAATTTGCTCACTTAGTTATCTAGTCGTATGTTTACTCGAATTGGTTATAGTTGAGTATGACTTTGTTACATTACAGAAATTGGTTCGTTATTCTTTAACTGAACGACGTAATTAGATTAAAGGAATCGGGGGTGCATTTCATGTGACCCGACTCCAATTTTGAACAAGGTTAAATAAAGCGTGTCGTGAACCACAAGTGCATTTCATGTAGTGTGGCTTGCAACATGTTTTAAATAATCTTGAATTAACTCTTAAATAAATATAACGGAATGTAGTTTGCTTTTAAATTAGAATTAGAGGTGTGCCTCGCCTAACAAAATTATACAAATCGCGGGGCCCTCATAAATGTATATGTAAAATATTTAGATTTCGAGATGTGCCGTTTCTTAGCGAATTTCCTGGCCTTCTCAAAAATGTAAATAAGTAATCGCTCTAGGCGCGTATTTTAATAATTTTACCTTCTTAAATACGGGTGTGCATTTCATGCGGCCCAAATCCAAATCCCAAAATGTTGAATAAGAATGTGTCGAGGATCCGGGTGCATTTCATGTGACGTGATTCGAAACATATTTTTAGGCAACATTCTCTTTCGTAAATAATAATAATAATAATAAAAGCGGTAAAGGGATATTAATTTGCATTAAGTATATAACTGTAAAAATCAGATAAATAAGCCGAATATGACAGTTAAGCGACCGTGCTAGAACCACGGAATTCGGGAATGCCTAACACCTTCTCCCGGGTTAACAGAATTCCTTATCCGGATTTCTGGTTCGCGGACCGTTAAATAGAGTCAAACCTTTCCTCGATTCGGGATTCAACCGGTGACTTGGGACACCATAAATCTCCCAAGTGGCGACTCTGAAATAATTAAATAAATCCCATCTCGATTGTCCTTTAATTGGAAAAACTCTTTGCATCCTCGCGGGTGCGTAAAAAAGAGGTGTGACAGCTCTGGCGACTCTGCTGGGGATGATAAACCCAGAACCACTGGTTCAGGGTTTAAGAATTCGAGCTTGGAATAATTGTTGTATTTGGCTTATTTATTATCCGATTTTATTATATGTTTGTATTAATGTGCAAAATGATATTTTTATCGCTTTGATATTTTTTGTTTTTTTGAACTGTACATATAAATTGTGCCGAAACCAATCTCCTCTCTGAGTCCTCTAAATCATGAAGAAGGGTGCACTTCGTGTGACTTCTTTTCTGTATAGTGTCTAATTCCCACCTTAGAACGAGGTTTGAATAAGTTGCAAAACCGGTGAAGCTTCTGTATTCCCGGGTTGCTGCCTCCTCCTCGGCTCGAGTTGTCCGTTCGGGTAAGCCAGGTCTAGAACAATAAACCCGGGTTTTTAAACCTAGAATAACAAAGCTTCATGCCGGATCCCTAGTAGGAACGTTTATTTGCATCATGTTGCATTTGACTTAGGGGACTCAACACAGGGGGTTGGGTCCGTCTAGGACAGGTGACCTGAAATGAAAAGACCATCCTGTTGCATCCTGTTTGTTTTATGCATATATTTGCTTCAGACTTGCAGGCTAACCGTTTTTTTTATATTGAGGAAAATAAAAAAAAATAGTTTCAAAATAGTTTACTTGTTTTTTTACTTACTTAAAAAGAAAAAAAAACGTTTGTTGTAAAATAAAAAAAAATGTTTGATCAAAATAAAAAAAAATAGTTTCAAAATAGTTTGTTTTTTTACTTAAAAAGAAAAAAAAACGTTTGTTGTAAAATAAAAAATATGTGATTTCAAAATAGTTTGTTTTTTTTACTACTAAAAAAAAAAGAAAAATTTTGTTTTAAACTTAAAAAAAAAAATGTGTGAAAAAATAATAAATAGTTTGTTTCCTTTAAAGATGTAGTTTGTTTGACCGAACTACGCAGGTTTGATTCTCACCACTAGGTGAGATACGTAGGCAACCCTCATCGGGTTCAACCACCCCTTTAAAAAATCAAAAAAAAATGTGTGTTTAATTTTGTCAATAAAATCAAAGTGATGCCGTTTTTGCAAATAGCCGAATGTTCCGAAAGGACGCCGGAAGGCTGTTTTTGCAAAAATAGCCACTTTGAATCTTTATAAATAATTTTTGGGCACAACCTTGAAATATTCCCTCGCGAAAATGTTGAAAGGTCGTAGCCGCAAAAATCAAGTTGGGGTTGCCACCCTTTTTCAAAAAAAAAAAATCAAAAATGTTGAATTTTAGTTTTCAATAAATCGAAGTGATGCTGTTTTTTAAAATAGCCGAATATTCCGAAAGGACACCGGAAGGCGGTTTTTTGCAAAAATAGCCACTTTGAATCATTTTTAATAATTTGCGGGCATAACCTTGAAATATTCCTTGTGGAAATGTTGCAAGGCCATAGCCGCAAAATCAAGTCCGGGTTCACACCCTTTTTGCAAAAATAACCAAAAATGTCAAAATTTTTATTTTTGTTGTAAATAAGTCGGGTAATGCTATTCTTGCTTAAAATAAGCCGAATGTCCCTTAAAAGGACGTCGGAAGGCCGTTTTTGCAAAAATAGCCACTTTGAGTCATTTGTAAATAATTTTGGACACAACTTGGAAATATTCCCTCGCGGAAATGCGAAAGGATGTATCCGCAAAAATCAAGTTTTGAGTCATCACTCAACTTTACAAAAACAGCCACTTTGTCTAAATAAGCCATTACATGGCCAATTTATGAAAAATAGTCTTGTGTTGGTTTATGGTGATGCCGAACGATGCCCCATGAGCCACAAGATAAAAAAAAATTCAAGTTTATCTTTCTTAAATAAATTTTGCAAAAATAGTCATTTTGTCAAATAAGCCATTATGTGGCCAATTTTGTAGAAATAGTCATAATTGACACCAAAAAATATTCTTTTTCTTGTAGAAATCTCCTACACAAGTTTGTAGTTGGAGTCGGCTTCTATAATTTTCCTTCAAAGAAAAAAAAAATAAAAAAATAAAATAAATAAGCATCTCTTTATTTCTTGCATTAATTTGCAAGAACTACGCTCGATCCGATTCGTGCGGGGTCATGATACGTAGGCAATCCACATAGGATTCAACCATATCCATAAAAAAAAATGAAAAAACCACAAAAAGGCAAAAAGAAAAGAAAGAGAGGTTTTCAAGGATAATGGAAAAGGAAAAGCTGGAATGATGCATGTAGCGAATACATATATGGTTAACCGACTAGGTGCATTACATCCAATGTGCGATAACATATCTGTTAAACTCTGTGAACTTACCAGTTTGTTGCATTTTCATAAAGTTTAGCGGTTGGCTTGACAGAATATTCTGGCCAATCACCATTACCATACTAGATCAAAAGGGCCAATTCTAGCAAGCATGTCTAGTTCCGGCAAGAGTCTCGATGGAGAGAAAACAGAGATACAGATAATGAAAGATGAGGTGGATCGGTTGAGACAACAAATAACAGAGATGCACCTAGCCTGGGCTAGGGGACAGTCACCACCAAACCTTCCTACTCTTACACCAGCTCCAGGGCGTCCGCCTATTGATCCCTCGACAAGTGCTCCGATCTATCCATATTATCAAGGGGAAAACCCTTATACATCCCAGGTTCCACCGGCTAGACAAAATACCCCTCCTCCGGTCACCCCTGTTTTTGTGGCACCTCCACCTGCTACTTTACAGAAGTCGTCCAGTGAACCGCTTTTCCAAATACATGACAATTATTGTTATGATCCCGAGCCTACCTTTAAGGCTCCCGAACCGCATTCACACACCCCTCACTGGGATAACCCGGCAGAACCGGAAAAACACTTCAAAAGTTTGGAGCATGAGGAAGTTATTCGGAAAGTCAAAAGCCTAGAGCAATCCTTCAGGAATATGCATGGTTTAGGCAACCAAGTCAGCGTTGCTTTCAAAGATCTGTGCCCATTTCCAGATGTCCAGTTGCTCGCCGGGTTCAAAATGCCCAAGTTTGATCTATACGAGGGGCATGGTGACCCAGTAGCCCATCTCCGAGGTTTCTGCAGCAAAATGCGAGGAGCCGGAGGGCGAGATGAAATTCCGATAGCTTACTTCGGTCATAGTTTGGGAGGGTCTGCACTAGAGTGGTACACCAGGCAGGATCCCAGCAGATGGTTTACATGGGATGACCTGGCCCAAGCATTCATCGGCCAGTTTCAATATAATCTTGAAATAATCCCTGATCGCTTATCATTGCTAAAGTTAGAGAAGAAACTCGCCGAAAGCTTCAGAGAATTTGGGTTCCGCTGGAGGGAACATGCAGCAAGGGTGGATCCCCCGATGAGAGAGAACGAAATGGTAGACTACTTCTTGCAGACACTGGAGCCAACCTACTTTAGTCACCTGGTGACATCGGTTGGTAAATCTTTCAATGAGGTGGTCAAAATGGGCGGAATGATAGAAGAGGGACTTAAGTCCAATAAGATCTTGAGCTATTCCGCGTTGAAAGCAACAACTCAAGCTATTCAGAATGGCACAGGGGTTGCATTCGGGAAGAAGAGAAAAGAAGAAGTTGCAACAGTAGAGGAGGGTACTTGGTCCAGATCGAAAGGTCCTTCACATCATTACCAAGCCAAACCCTACTACCCAAATCATCCTAATCACCCTCCCCGAAACACATATCCACCACCAAGGGCTTACAATAACCCTCCAGGACCAGGTTTTTCGAGGGAATCATGCCTTCAGAAAGGAAAAGACACAGAGAACCTTCACTGAGTTGGGAGAAACTTATACTGCTCTGTTCCACAAATTGAAGCAGATAGGTTTGTTGAGTCCTGTTGAGACAAGATTGCCAAATCCCCTACCCCCAAATGTGGATCGCTCAGTAAGCTGTGAGTATTGTTCAGGGGCTCTCGGACATGATACCGAGAAATGTTGGAAACTGAAACATGCAATGCAAAATCTTATTGACACCAATAAGATCGAGGTTCAGACACCAGAGGAACCCAACATTAATCAGAATCCATTGCCAGCTCACCCTTAGACCCTACATATAAGAAGTCATGCTTGGTAATCGGGAGGAGTTTTGGTGGTTTGTTTTGTTGTCATTTCTTTTGTCCGAGTTGTTTTCGGGGTTGTGACCCGGATCTTGTTTTGAAGTGAAACCCGCTTATCTTTCCATTTTTGGTCATTGCAGTTTGCTTAGTCGTTGCAAGTTTCGTTTCAGCTTTGTATTTTGGTTTGCTTGATTGTATTTCAACCACTTCTCCGTTTAGTGAAACTTTTGGTCTTTTATTACCCAGTTCGTCTTTTTGTTTAGTTTTCTATCTTTAAATTTGTCATTTGTTCGAACGCCAACTCTAATGACATGGCATCGCACATAATTTTGGCCTAATATTAAGGGTAAATCATGAAGCAATTCAAAGATAATCAGGTCATTCTAAAAAAAAAAAAAGAAATAAAAATGATTTGAGATTATTTGGAGCCCGAATCATGTGAGACTGGGGCAGGTAAAACATGAAGAAACCCTTAAAGGAAAATTGGCCATGCTAAGACGGGGTTCGCTCGTGATATTGAAATGAAAGTGTCATCCAGCAATACTTTAAAATGATAGATGAAAGGCGAATGGACGATACGGTTATCAATCAGGGCACAAACAAAAGATGTCGTGAATATGTTGTTTGAACTTGGCATGTTTTGAAGATTGGAATGACGAAGGCATTTTGTTCTGCTATCCAAACACTTTATCCATCGTCAACCCTTTGAGCCTTAATTTGAATTCTTTCATACCCCTCCTTTGGAATTAGTTGCAAAGACTAGAAACACAAGTTTGAAAAAAAAAAAAAAAAAAAGATAAAGAAAAAGAAAAGAAAAAGAAAGGAGATAAAGAAAAGAAAAGAAAAAGAAAAATGTGTGAAAAAAGAAATTTGAAAAAGAAGGAATTGGGAACTACGTTTGACCTGATTCCTTAAAGAGGATACGTAGGCGCTTCACAGCTCGGTCATAGTGTAAATAAAGAAATAAAAATCCCCAAGTAAAAACTGGGGCAAAGAAAAATTGTGTTTATTGTAAATAAATTTAGGTCCGAAGGTTGTAAATTTTGAACCCAAAATTGATTTTGTTTTGAGCCTTCAATACTCTTTCTTTCTAGCCCTATCCAAATCCCACATTACGGTCCAAAGAAAGACCTCCCGATCAGTCTTCAAAAGATGCCGCGTCAGGCGAGGGATAGAGTCCTATCATAATATAACACGCCGATTCTCAGCAGAAAAGACGTTGATTCTCAGCAGAAAGGAAATACGAGAGAGTCTTGGCAGTGACACCCCAATCCCCAGCTAAAAGTGATGCAAGTGAGAGAGTCTTACCGGTGAAAACCTTCACAGGCACCATAAGACGACGAAAGCCGAGAGAAAATCAAAATGAGAGAGGCTTGAAAGTGAAAACCCTTCGGGCACTACAAGTCGAATAAAGGTGATAATCAGATGGAAATCACGAGACATAAATCGTGAAAGGCAATTAACGACGAAGGATAGGCCATATGTGCATGTCATGACCAGTAGAGTTGGTATTCGCGTTTGATAAGTTTTTATAGATATTTCTTGCTAGAGAGTCATTTTCTTTTTTCCTTTGTTTTCTATTTTGTTTCTTTTTATCTTTCTCATTTTTATCAAAAATTTCCCATCAAAGTCTGTCTAGTCAGAACAAGTGAGAAATGACTTCAAAACTTGCCACCAACTTTCCAATTATTATGCAAAGCAAGGAAATGCCATTGACGGCAGAGAAGTAGGGTGCAAAGAAGATTATTAAACTGGGGCAGAAAATTTTCTTTTCAGTTTGAAAATTTTCTGGAAGTCAATACCCACTTGGGGAAGAAGGAAAGTCTTAAGGGAAATGGTCTTCGAACCAGTGTCATCCTCAACAACCTTCAAGAAGAGTGAAACACCAATTTTGAGGAAATGAAAATCCACCGGCAGTGTTATCTTCAGCAAGTTCCGAGGTGGTCGGACAACACAGAGTGGTAAAGGAAGAAAGGAAATCTCATCTTCAACAAAATAACCCCCATCAAGTTGAGAAACACAGAACGGGGAAGGGATAAATGGAAAAACCCATCCCCAACAGGAATATCATCTCCAGCAAATGAAATCATTCCCGAACAAGTTTTGGGAATCCCGAGCGAGGGAAAGGAGAAAAGGAAAAAAACCACCACCACATGAGCGGCACAACCGCTCACAATGTTTTGAACTAACAAATTTTCTTTGATTTGAAACAGGGAAAGAAAGTGCTATTGATAGCAGAAAGTCATGCCACAAGGAAGAACACCAATATTGGGGCAGAAAATTTTCTGCCGTTGTTGAAAATTTTCTCGGAGAAACGAGGAAGGCAATTCAAGATGACATGTCAGGTTTGTCCACCTTCAAATAGGATGTTTCAGGTTTGTCCACCTTCGAACAGGACGTCTCAGGTTTGTTCACTTTCATACATTGATACAACGGGAGTATTCGCCCTCGAATAGGATACAATGGGAGTATTCGCCCTCGAATAGGATACAATGGGAGTATTCGCCCTCGAATAGGATACAACGGGAGTATTCGCCCTCGAATAGGATACAACGGGAGTATTCGCCCTCGAATAGGATACAATGGGAGTATTCGCCCTCGAATAGGATACAATGGGAGTATTCGCCCTCGAATAGGATACAATGGGAGTATTCGCCCTCGAATAGGATACAATGGGAGTATTCGCCCTCGAATAGGATACAACGGGAGTATTCGCCCTCGAATAGGATACAACGGGAGTATTCGCCCTCGAATAGGATACAATGGGAGTATTCGCCCTCGAATAGGATACAATGGGAGTATTCGCCCTCGAATAGAATACGATGGGACTATCCGCCCTCGAATAGGATATTTTATGTATGTCTTATCTTACATCGTCCTATGCATATTTTGTAAATTATTGCCAGCATGCATTTTAAATTCAAAAATTGCTACTAAAAGCAAGCGCCTACCTGTATAACAAAAGGCAAGTCTTCAGTCTTTACATTGCAGGTCTTGAAAGCAGAGGGTTACAACAAGAGATCCCAGCGCAAATTCAAGCGCATGAGTCAAAGGAAATGAAGGGTGAAGGAAACAAAAGATACTTCCTCAACAGCATCATCCCCAGCAGGTGAGTAAACAGTTCCAAAGATATCCCCAGCAGCTGAAAGAAAAGTAATACGACCCAGGGGGAAAGCAATTCTAAGACAAGATAATTCAGAAGAAAAGGTGGCCCAAGAGGCAATGCAGGAAGAAGAAAACGGTACAAAAGGCAAAAGAAGGTGATCATGGATAGGATGAAATTAGTGAGTTGTAGTCGAAGTCAGGGAGCCCGCCTGGAGAATGGAGTGGCGATTTAGTTTTGAAGTTGTAGTTGAAGTCAGGGAGCCCGCCTGGAGAATGGAGTGGCGATTTAGTTTTGAAGTTGTAGTTGAAGTCAGGGAGCCCGCCTGGAGAATGGAGTGGCGATTTTATTTTGAAGTTGTAATTGAAGTCAGGAAGCCCGCCTGGAGAATGGAGTGGCGATTTCATTTTGAAGTTGTAGTAGAAGTCAGGAAGCCCGCCTGAAGAATGGAGTGGCGATTTAGTTCTGAAGTTGTAGTTGAAGTCAGGGAGCCCGCCTGGAGAATGGAGTGGCGATTTAGTTTTGAAGTTGTAGTTGAAGTCAGGGAGCCCGCCTGAAGAAGGGAGTGGCGATTTATTGAGAAGTTGTAGTTGAAGTAAGGGAGCCCACCTGGAGAATGGAGTGGCGATTTATTTTGAAGTTGTAATTGAAGTCAGGGAGCCCGCCTGAAGAATGGAGTGGCGATTTATTTTGAAGTTGTAGTTGAAGTCAGGGAGCCCGCCTGAAGAATGGAGCGGCGATTTATTTTGAAGTTGGTTAAGGAAAGCGGCAGAGTGTAACGGAAATCCCCAGCATGAATCAGAAGGAAGGCAAAAAAAGGAGGCATGAAGCCAATCCAAAGTGCAAAAGTTGATGAAAGATGTGGTGTGCTCAAGACATGGCCGAGGTCACAAGCACAACATACCTGGTCTTGATCCGAAAAGCAGCACCTGCAACTAGCAAGTATCAAGGTTCAAATTTAGAGTCCGCATGAAGCACCAACCAATACTCAAGATCAAGCTTCAGAAGACTTATAGATAGGAATCTTGTAACTAGTAGCCGATAGGCTTAGTTAGTCTTTCTCATGTTTTGATTTTTGATGTAATAGCAGGACCACGGACCGGAACTTCGACGGACCGGAACTTCGATGGGACGGAACCTCGACGGAACGACACCTCGACTGGCTCTCCACCTCGGTTACCCCTTCCTCACTCACTTTCGAACTACACGTGGCCTTGATTCCTTTATAGCCAAGGATATGTAGGCAGCTCAGATACAAGGGCTCGGCCACATTCCTCTTCTCTTAGTTTAGTCCCTCCCAATAAGGGTCAGGTCAAAAACACTTGTCTAGTCGTTCTTTGTCTGAAAACTCTTTGTGTTTTCAGTCAAAGAGGGGCAACTGTAAACACGTGATTTTTGACCCTCCCCGAGATTTTCTATATTTTTAGCGTAAAATATTTAGTTTAGTTTTAATATAGCTATTTTAGCTAAATTTGACTCTTTTACTTTATTTTTACCTCAAAATGGAAAATAACAAAATATGGTTTTATTAATGTTTCGTAGTCATTTTAAACTTGAAAAATATAAAAATAGTGCTTTATATTTTTATCTTTTTATAAAAACGAAAATAATAAAAAATAGTTTCATAAATATTTTGTAGTTATTTTAAACTTGAAAAATATAAAAAAAAATAGTTTTATTTTTATTATAAGTATTATAGTTATTTTGATTACCTAGGATTAATTAAATAACACCATTTTCGGTTCCGGGCGAAGAATAATATTCGGGTTCAAACTACCCGGTTTTATAATTTTCGGACCTAGCCCGTAATAAACCGAGTCCACTACACTGCAGGGGGACAACACATAATGGGGATGGGGAATAATAAGAAAAGGACAAAGGGAAAAAGACAAAGAAAAAAAGACAAAAGGAAAAAAACAAAGGTAAAGGACAAAACTTGTATGGGTTTCATTTTAAAAAAAAAAAAATAATAAAAATAAAAAAAGTAAAAAATATATACTACACATGATCTCTTCTTCTTTAAGAAGAAGAGAAAGACGGCAAAAACAGGAGAAAAGAAAGGATTTGAAAAACGAAAAAAAGAAGGGAGAAAATTAAAAAGAAGAAAAAGAGAGATACAAGAAAAGAGAAGGAAAGAGAGCACGGCAGGATTTTTGAAAAACGAAAAGAAACAAGTGAAACAGAGAGATTGAAAAACGGAAAAAAAGGATTTGAAAACGGAGTGAAGGGGATTGAAAACAAACGAGAAGAAGAGAACAACGGCAGAGAGTGGATTCATATTTCGGAACAAGAAAATAAAACCAAAGAGAAAAACACCCTCCAGCCGTCGACCAAAACGACCCCCACCTGAACGACCAACCACTCCAACGTCCCTCCATTTCCGTCGAGTTGTTGCTGTCCAAGGTTTCCGGCGTTGGTTCGAGTTCTGTCCGGAGAGGTCGAAGTTTGAGATCGTCATAAAAGGTTCGTTTTCTCATTGTGTACGTTGAAAATATGCAGAAATAAAGGTGTATGTTCTGTTTTCGATATCGTTCTTCTCGCTAATATTTTGAATCGTTTCGCATTTGATTTAGTTTCGTATGATTCGGACGATTTTTGTAAATATATGATTCTGTTGAACATGCAATTTCACACTTAATGGTGGTCTTGTAGTGTGGAAGGTAGCTAAAGAAAATAACTAATCTTTCGTATGCTCGCCAATTAGTTATGCTTCCGTTGTTTATGTAATTGTTCGCCATAGTCTTGAATTTGCTCACTTAGTTATCTAGTCGTATGTTTACTCGAATTGGTTATAGTTGAGTATGACTTTGTTACATTACAGAAATTGGTTCGTTATTCTTTAACTGAACGACGTAATTAGATTAAAGGAATCGGGGTGCATTTCATGTGACCCGACTCCAATTTTGAACAAGGTTAAATAAAGCGTGTCGTGAACCACAAGTGCATTTCATGTAGTGTGGCTTGCAACATGTTTTAAATAATCTTGAATTAACTCTTAAATAAATATAACGGAATGTAGTTTGCTTTTAAATTAGAATTAGAGGTGTGCCTCGCCTAACAAAATTATACAAATCGCGGGGCCCTCATAAATGTATATGTAAAATATTTAGATTTCGAGATGTGCCGTTTCTTAGCGAATTTCCTGGCCTTCTCAAAAATGTAAATAAGTAATCGTTCTAGGCGCGTATTTTAATAATTTTACCTTCTTAAATACGGGTGTGCATTTCATGCGGCCCAAATCCAAATCCCAAAATGTTGAATAAGAATGTGTCGAGGATCCGGGTGCATTTCATGTGACGTGATTCGAAACATATTTTTAGGCAACATTCTCTTTCGTAAATAATAATAATAATAATAAAAGCGGTAAAGGGATATTAATTTGCATTAAGTATATAACTGTAAAAATCAGATAAATAAGCCGAATATGACAATTAAGCGACCGTGCTAGAACCACGGAATTCGGGAATGCCTAACACCTTCTCCCGGGTTAACAGAATTCCTTATCCGGATTTCTGGTTCGCGGACCGTTAAATAGAGTCAAACCTTTCCTCGATTCGGGATTCAACCGGTGACTTGGGACACCATAAATCTCCCAAGTGGCGACTCTGAATTAATTAAATAAATCCCGTTTCGATTGTCCTTTAATTGGAAAAACTTTTTGCACCCTCGCGGGTGCGCATCGTGTCCCGGACATCCTGAGCAGTATGCACAATTTACTGAATGGTCCAGATTCTTTGGAAGAGGGTTTGGTAGCTTAACTTCAACCGGATTTAGCAACCCTACTTTCTTCAAACGGTGGAACAGACTGGTGTAGGACTCCCCCAAGAGAGTGAAAGTCTTTGGCCTTGGCGCCCTGTCGCCCTTGAATGCTTGGTTCGGGCGAAAGCCCGCACCCGTGGGATTTCTATAGGCTCTTGGGGGTGGGTAATTGTTCTGTGGGTTTGGTGCACGCCATGGTGCCTGGACGGGAGGTGCGGAATATGACTGAGCGTGATGGACAGTAAAATGGGGATCAGGTGCTGGATAGTAGTGTTGCGGGTGGCTATATGGATTGTGGAGGTAATTTTGGTGGTGAGGCTGTGGCGGGTTATACTGGGGTGCGGGGCCTCTGTTTCTGAACCATGTTCCGGACTCGACCGTCGTGACTTCTTCTTTCCTCTTTTTCCCAAGCACTCCTCCGGTACCACTTTGGATAGCTTGAGTGGTGGCTTTCAAAGCCGAATAGCTCATAATCTTGTTGGCTTTCAAGCCTTCCTCGATCATAGCCCCCATCTTTATCACCTCGGTGAATGACTTTCCCACGGACGTCACCAGATGTCCGAAGTAGGTTGGCTCCAGTGTCTGCAAGAAGTAATCCACCATCTCGTTCTCTCTCATAGGCGAATCTACCCTTGCTGCCTGTTCCCTCCAGCGGAAACCAAATTCTCTGAAACTTTCAGCGGGTTTCTTCTCTAATTTTAGCAATGATAAGCGGTCGGGAATTATTTCAAGATTGTACTGGAACTGCCCGATAAAAGCTTGAGCCAAATCATCCCACGTAAACCATCTGCTGGGGTCCTGTCTAGTGTACCACTCCAGCGCAGATCCTCCCAGACTCTGACCGAAGTAAGCTATCAAAATCTCGTCCCGTCCTCCGGCTCCTCGCATTTTACTACAAAACCCTCGGAGGTTGGCTACAGGATCACCGTACCCCTCGTACAGGTCAAACTTGGGCATTTTGAACCCGGCCGGCAACTGGACATCCGGGAATGGACACAGATCCTTGTTAGCGACACTGACCTGGTTTCCCAAACCGTGCATGTTCCTGAAGGACTGCTCCAGGCTTTTAACTTTTCTAATAACTTCCTCATGTTCCGAACTTTGGAAGTGCTTTTCCGGTTCTGCCGGATTATCCCAGTGAGGGTTATGTGATTGCGGTTCAGGAGCCCTAAAAGTAGGCTCTGGAGGATAGTAAGAGTTGTCATGGATCTGAACATGCGGCTCGCCGGACGGCCTTTATAGAGTAGCAGGTGGAGGTGCCACAAAAATAGGGGTGACTGGAGGAGGATTTGGTTTGGCTGGTGGAGTGTGGGTGGCATATGGGTTTTCCCCCTGAAAGTACGGATAGATCGGGGCGCTTGTCGAAGGATCGATGGGTGGATGTTCTGGAGCTGAGGCGAGAGTAGGGAGGTTTGGTGAGGACTGTCCCCTAGCCCAGGCTAGGTGCATCTCTGTTATCTGATGTCTCAACCGTTTTACCTCCTATTTCATGATCTGCATCTCTGTTTTCTCTTCCTCGAGACTTTTACCGGAACTAGACATGCTTGCTGGAATTGGTCCCTTAGATCTAGTACGGTAATGGTGGCTGGCCAGCATATTCTGTCAAATCAACTGCTAAACTTTTCTGGAAACGCAACAAACTTGTTAGCTTACTGAGTTTAACAGATATGTTATAGCACGTTGGATGCAATGCACCTAACCAATTAACCCTTTCTAGATGCATTTACCACATGCGTCATTCCAGCTTTTCTCTCTTCAATTAACTTTGAAGCCCTCGCTTGCTATTAGCACTTTTATCAACTAACCATTTTTTTTTTTTTTTAAATGACGGTCGAACCTTATGTGGATTGCCTACGTATCACGTCCCCGCGTGAATCAGACCGAGTGTAGTTCTGGTAACAAAACTTTTACGGTCACAAAACATGTTTTACAATAATCAACAACAAAAGGGAAATGCTTGACTCAGAAAAGACATAAAAATACTGAAAACGTCAAAAAAAAAAAAAATACATCTCTTAATCAATAGCCTAATGTTAAACCCCTGGGGGCCCGCGAGGCATCGTCCGACCTTGCCGCAGGTCTTGGTGTGAGGTCCCTATGCAGTCTCCTTAACTCTCTCATGATCTGATGAACATAGTCCATAATCGAAGCAAAGAGGGCGGCGCGGGGCATTTGTTCACAAGCCAAACACTTCATGGTGACATAATGCCCGATCTCCCCAATTCTGTCTTTGATCATGTCCCTTTCTCTGAGTAGTTGTTCTATCCGCTGGTTCTTCGCCCCCAATCTTCGAGCATTGTTGGTGACCTGATCTAAGAGCCTATCCACTTGTTCTTGCAGTCGGGCCATCAAATTGTGGCAACGATCGAGGTCTACCCTGGCATCCCTGGCTTGTTTGAAGACCCGTTCCCTGAGGGTAACATTTGCTTCTCTCAGATTGGTGATGACCTCAGTATAATCTTTTTCCACTTTTTGTAGATGAAGTGCCTGTTGATGTGCCTCCCTTCTCCAGCTAGTACGGATCCTCATCGTTTGGGCCTTTGACTCTTCTAATTCTTTTTGGACATCTGTGACTTGATTTTTTAAACTCCTTATCAATTTTTCGTCTGACCGACTCCTCAATTGTCTGTCAGCATCCCTTTTCATTTGTTGGATTTGAGCTCTCAAAAAGTCATTTTCTTGCGCCAACTTCTTTTTATCTCCTTCGTCTGCGGCAGCTTGCATATTCTTCTCGAATTGAAGGTCCCGGACTTGCTGTTCTATCCTACCAATCTTCGTCCTGTACCCTTCCTCCTTTGCTAGCCAATTCCATTGCTTTTGTGAATCTTCCGTGAACTGTTGGACATGGGCTCTTTTAGAACATTTCCAACGAATCTGAAATCTTTTCCCGAACCACACATTGTACTTTGGATCCACCTCACCCTTAGCTAGTTCCCGAACCATGGTTTTAGGCTCAAGGAATCTACATTCATGCCACAGCTTTCTAATCTTCTCTTCGGGGAATACGACTCCCGGGCTCAACTCAATGGCGTGCTTTCTCAGGTCTTGATCGGTAGGAATAACCTGAAACCTTCCAAGTTGACGTAATACCCGATGAGGAATATATGGTTGGACACTGCGGATCCCCATCAGAAGAATATAACACTCCTCGGCTGCCATATATATTACTTCAGTATTGGGTAACCACCCGAACGCCCATTCAACCTGATCGGCTTCTATTGAGCTTAGTCGTGCAAGCCATGCTTCGATGCCTTCAGGGAATACAGCGCCTATCATCCGTTCTTCAAAACCCTTGATACAGTTTTTTCCAATCAACCCATGGTTCATGTATTGTGCTCGGTGATGGAGGTGTTCTTGCATCCACAATTGGAGTAACAAATTGCATCCTTGGAAGAAATTGCCCCCTTCTCGGCATACAGTCAAGGCTCGATAGATTTCGGACAAAACCAAAGGGACCACCGTGCTGGTAGCCTTTTTGATTGCAACGTCGGCTATTCCTACCAGACTTATCTCTATTTTCTTATCTTCGCGTGGACAAATCACATTCCCCAAGAATGTCGTTATGAATGCTAGAATTCGTCTGGCCTCCCACTTGGTTCTATTCCCTGCGTGAGTTAGTCCAAGGTTTGACTCTTCAAAACCCCGAGGAGTGCCGTACTCGTTGGTATAAGAATTGGAGATCGCAACATCCTTCTAGCAAGTCATCATTTTTCACCTTCCGACTAATGCTTAGCAAATCCAGAAACCCATGTGGAGATACCGGTCTTGGTGAGAGCAGGTATTGCCCTCTTAATTTCCCATTTAGTCCTGCATAGCCCGCAATCTCCTCTAGCGTGGGTGTCAGTTCAAAGTCGACAAAACAGAACACATTGCGGGTCGGATCCCAAAAAGATATCAGTGCCTCGATGATGTCTTTCCTTGGCTTGATATTCAACAGATTAACCAAACCTCCCAAAATTCACTCCACTATCTTTTTGCTACTGTCTTCCATATCGTTCCACCACATGTGGAGCTGCTGAGGGACCTCGCTAAAGATTGAAAATGATTTATTCTGATTCGTGCTCATCCTGCACATTTATTAAGGTGATTTAAATAAGAAAAACAACTTTGTTTTGCTAAAATAAAAAAAATCAGTTTTCAATCACGGCCTTTCAACGTCTCGGGGACGAAGATTTTTAAGGCTATGGGGGCAAATTGATCGAAATCAAAAATTGACCCAAAGGTGGCCGTTTATATGAAATCAGCCTTCCGGCGTCCCTTTCGGGAACATTCGGCTATTTTTGAAAACATCGTCACCGACTTATTTAGTACAAAAAGTTAGTTTTGATATTTTGGCTATTTTTCAAACGGTGAAGTTGGACGTGATAAAGGTTGCCTACGTATCTCACATCCAATGAGAATCAAACCCACGTAGTTCGGTTTTAATGAAACAAACTACATTATTTATTTATTCATTTTACTAAAAAAAAAAGACAAGTAAACTAATTTTTTTTTTTAATTTTTTTTTTTAATCTCTAAAAGCCGGTCAGCATGCAAGTCTATAACAGATAAATGCGTAAGACAAATAGGATGCAGCAGGATAGTCTTTTCATTTCAGGTCACCTGTCCTAGACGGACCCAACCCCTGTGTCGAGTCCCCTAAGCCAAATGCAACATGATGTAAATAAACGTTCCTACTAGGGATCCGGCATGAAGCTTTGTTATTCTAGGTTCAAAAACCTGGGTTTATTGTTCTAGACCTGGCTTACCCGAGCGGACAGCTCGAGCCGAGGAGGAGGCAGCAACCCGGGAATACAGAAGTTTCACCGGTTTTGCAACTTATCCAAACCTCGTTCTAAAGTGGGAATTAGACACTATACAGAAAAGAAGTCACACGAAGTGCACCCTTCTTCATGATTTAGAAGACTCGGAGAGGAGATTGGTTTCGGCACAATTTATATGTACAGCTCACAAAATATCAAAGCAGTAAAAACAATATTTAGCACATTAATACAAACATGTAATAAAATCAGATAATAAATAAGCCAAATACAACAATTATTCCGAGCTCGAATTCTAAAAAAGATTCCCCAGCAGAGTCGCCAGAGCTGTCACACCTCCTTTTTACGCACTCGCGTGGGCGCAAGATATAAAATAGAGTTTTTCCAATTAAAGGACAACCAAAACGGGGTTCATTTATTGAGAGATTCGGAGTCGCCACTTGGGAGATTAATGGTGTCCCAAGTCATTGATTTAATCCTGAACCGAGGAAATTATGACTTTGTTACAGTCTGCGAATCATAAATCCGGATAAGAAATTCTGTTAACCCGGGAGAACGTGTTAGGCACTCCCGAATTCCGTGGTTCTAGCACGGTCGCTCAACTGTCATATTCGGCTTATTTATCTGATTTTTTACAGTTATATACTTAATGCAAATTAATATCCCATTACCGCTTTATTATTGTTATGATTTACGAAAAAGAATGTTGTCTAAAAACATGTTTCGAATCACGTCACATGAAATGCACCCGGATTATCGACACATTCTTAGTCAACATTTTGGGATTTGGATTTGGGTCGCATGAAATGCACACCCGTATTTAAGAAGGTAAAATTATTAAAATACGCGCCTAGAGCGATTACTTATTTACACGTTTGAGAAGGCCATGATATTTGCTAAGAAACGGCACATCTCGAAATCTAAGTACTTTATATATACACTTATGAGGGTCCAGCGATTTGTATAACTTGTTAGGCGAGGCACACCTCTAATTCAAATTTAAAACGAACTACATCCCGCTATATTTGTTTAGGAGTTGATTCCAAATTATTTGAAACATGTTACGAGCCACACTACATGAAATGCGCCTGTGGTTCCTGACACGCTTTATTTAATCTTGTTCAAAATTGGAGTCGGGTCACATCAAATGCACCCCCGATTCCTTTAATCTAATTACGTCGTTCAGTTGAATAATAACGCACCAATTCCTACAATGTGACAAAATCCTACTCAACTATAACCAATTCGAGTAAACATACGATTAGTTAACTAAGTGAGTAGATTCGAGACTATGGTGGACAATTATATGAAAAAAAAAACTTACTTTGAATTCAAAGAATCCTCAAAGAGCCACTGTCACATATTTTTTGCAAGTTCAAGATATCATTCCTCACGGGTGTTCAAATTACCTTAAACTTTCTACTTAAATAGATAGTTAATCTCACTTTTAGCATAAGATCTAGTATTAACAGATTTGGAAATCGCACACCATGAATAGAGAAGATTTAAGCATAGATACAGCAGGAATAGCTCAAGTTCCTATACATGTCCAATGACAGTGTGTTTGGATCTAAATGCATTTCTTACAACCCAAACCAGTATGATAGATTTAATTACATGTACTCATACAAACACAAGAACTTTGGACAACTACATGTATTCAACGAATTAAAAGGGAGCTTCAGGCTTCATCTCCTTTTCGAACCAAGAAGCTACAATGACAGGGATGTGTACCTGGAATATGGAAAAAAGAAGGAAGAGTGAGCAGTGACAACAGTGTGGCAATCAGCAGTATAGCAGTAACCAAACAGCAACCAAAATGTCCCAGCAAACAGACTCCAAAGAGAGAAATCAATGACCAAAGACTCCACTACTTCAAAGAAAACCACAGCAAAGGATTCCCAATCAAACAAACCCCTACACTTCTGAAATGCCCCAGGAAACTTGTGCCCCCAACTGATTGAACCCCAATTAACTTCAAACAACAATCCAAATACCCAAAGTTCTGCCTAATATTAAGGTCCAAGTATATAACAGAAACACAGAAGACCAGCTCTCTTTTAGTTTTAGAATCAACTCAAAAATGGAACTCAAGCTGGAAACTCTCCTGTATGTATTCTATACTCTCCTCTCTGTATTTCAGATTGCTGTGCTTAAAATGATTCTTACTCTAATGTCTGTTGTTTTCGAAAGAAAAGAAAGTCCCTCTCTATTCTCTTCAACCCTATACTTATACTTGAAAAACCAATGACACTCTAAGTTACAATAATCAGAAGACCCACCCTGCCCATACTCTTCTCTGCCAGCCCATTATATTCTCTGTGTTAGCCACTAAGTCTTGTTTAAGTGTGGGCTTAAATCAATTTAAATGCAAAGTGCAAACCTGGTGGAGTGCCCTGCTGTAACAGCAGGTTCCACTAGGCTGTGCTGGGCATTTTAATCCTAAAATATGCCACCTCTGATTAGTCATCTTACAGCTATATCCAAACAATCCCTAATCACAAATAAACACAATCTAACAGTGGTTCCATATGCAATCAATTTCTGCCATAAAAGCTAATAAACAGACTTATGAAGCTAATCGAATTTAACACACAAGATGGTCACAACAACTAACAACTTATTAAAGACGAGTAAGAACAGAAATTGACCAAATAAAGGGTCCGGGGATAGAAAGAAAGAATGCTAAAAAAAGAAATTATAAACAAACATGAACCAACAACACACAGAGAAATCAATGCGGAGCCAAGAAAGAGGAGGAATACCTCTGAAATCAACAAAGGCCCAAGCTTGACCTCGGACTTGAATTGTTGAAGCCAAATGGGCCTTAATCGGGGTGTTCTCGGTCGAGAACACCTAGATTAAGGTCCATTAGACCTCAACCCCCTATCAATTTTGGACGAAGACCCTTTTTTGGATTTTTAGGGTTTATGTGGCCGTTTTTGGGGCTCGACCAGTTCTGGCAAGATTCGAGCCGAACCAGCGCTAGTAGGGGTATGGGGGAGGTCATGGGAGGGCTTGGGGTGAGTTTGGGGTGGTTTGGGATAGAATTTCAAATCTCGGCGACCTTCGATCCAATATTTGACGCGTTTGAGACAGATTCGAGACCAACGAAGGCCGGATTCGAGGAGAGGGAGGTGAGAAGAAGGGCTAGTGTAAATTTGGGGTGGTTTGGCCTACCGGAACCGCCGTGAGGCGATTTCCGGCAGGCGGAGCACGGTGGTGGACGGCGGAAGTTTAATTCGTCTCTAAGAGAGACGATGAAGGTGAGGGGGGGTCTGGTTTAGGGGGGCTGGGTAGGTCTTTTGGTATATATACTCGCGTGGGAAACGAATCCTGGCCGTTTGATCTGATGAGATCAACGGCCTGGATTATTTCACTTATCCAAACGATGCCGTTTGGGCATCATCGAAACCGGGTTGGTCTGTGGGTGGATTGGGCCGGGCAAACTCGGGTTATGGGGGTTAAGCATTGGCCGTTGGATCGACTGAATCGAACGACCCAGATTGATGCTTCCTGAACGGACAGATAGGGGAGATCGTGGCCATTGGATCAATTTGAAATGAACGGCCACGATTGAGGATGAGTTGGATTGGACCAGAGATGACTCGATTGGGCCCGGTTTTGGACTAGGTTTTGGCCCAAATCTGATTTCCTAACACTAAACTCTATGTTGTATTATATATATATATATATATATATATATATATATATATATAATCAGATCGACTTGTAACACCTATAATTAATTTTTAGTAACAATTAACATAATTAAATACCAAATCCTACAATTGTACGTTAAATGACAAGAAATGCGAAAATACCCTTTTTATGGTCTTTTTCATTTTCGTAAAAATAAACTTAACTATTTCTATGTACGTAACTAATCCTAAAAATATTAATGCAACATATTTGGTATATATTTTTTCATTTAATTTGAACAAATAGACATGGGCACACAAATGCGAACAATAAGAAAAAGAACACGTAATCCACAAATATTGCAAACAAACACAAAGACTCTTTTATTTTGACACTTTGGGAGTAATTCTCGTATAGGGCAAAAATCACGTGCTCACACTGAAAAATCTCTGAAATATGGTACATAAATAGTAAATGAAGTCCTAAATTCGCACCTAGTATAAATGAAGCAATAATTATACACTTAATTTGAATTATGGTACATAAATAGTAATTTGGTATGCTTAAATGTAATTAATACAATCCTTGAGTTCAATCTCAGAAGAGAAAGGAAGTTGCAGCTGGCATAAAAGACTGATTTTCGTGGGAGGTATTCACTATTGTCAAAGGCAAGCGGGTAAACTTTGGCCCCGAGGTAATTAATTCACATTACGGGCTTCCCAATTCTGACGATGAGGTATACATGGCCAAAGGAAGAGAGATGGGACCTCGGTGATTGGTAGAAAAGCTTCATGGAGGGGTGGAACCGACTTGGGTACGAGTACTTAAAGGGGTTGATTCGCATGAGTTCACTAGGGAAGCCAAGAATTGGCTATCCCTTATCTATGACAGGATTGTGCCAGCTCGAAATGAGACTGAAGTGACCCTTGAGAAGGCATGGATGATTGCTGCCATTATGGATGGCCTGCCAGTAAACGTGGGCCAACACATTGTGAGTGCAATCGAGGAAGCATGCAATGGAAGAACTAGAAGCCTATTCTTTCCCTCGTTGATCACTCAGTTGTGTTATGAGGCGGGTGTGCTGACGGACCCGAATGATATTGAGAAGGAGCCTGCTACAACAATCTATCAATTGCTTCGAAGAGGGGCAGCTGGGAAGAAGACGAAGAGAAGGATCGATGTGTTATCTCCTTCATTTGGGCAGTTTGATGAGTCTGCCGAGGGATCCGGTGGTGACCCTAAAGCTTAAGTAGGGTTCTTTGACGGCATGGGACCACTCCAGTCCGGTCCTCCCACTATGCGCCATATTTTCCATCAGATCGCAGGTGTTGATGCTCACATTCGAAAGCTTGTTGCAGGTCTTTCCTCTGGACCATCTGATACATCTATTCCATCTGGCGAGGGTGCTTCTACTGGGTCCGGTAAGAAGAATCCACCGACCTTGGATGAGGTGGTGCGGGATCAAAAGGCAATCAAGACCGGACTAGAAGACCTGAGCCGGAGGCAAGGAAAAGTGGAGAGGCGACAAATGAAATTCAAAGAACATGAAAAGAAGAAAAGCAAATTTGTATCGCGGATGATGCACAAGCTGAGTTCACCGTAGTTCATTATAAAATGATAATTTTGTACCAAATTTATTTATGTTTGGGACTATGATTTGCGATAATATAATGAATGTTATTGATGAAAGTATTGTTGGGTATTTGTGATAATTTTTAGAACTTATGAGTTTAAGTTATGTTTCATGTTTTTTTTTAAAAAAAGTGAAATATATTTTGAAAACTCATGTCCAAACACATTTTCATCTAAAATCCAAACTTTACCCAAATCAAAATTTTCAAAATAAATTTCAAAATTTATGGTCAAACACTAACTAAGAGTGATCAGATTTTTTAAATGGGAAAAATTATAACTTACGGTACTTTTCGAGTAATTTTGAAGAATATAATTTTTTTCTAGAAAGCAAATTAATCTATGGTAACATTATATTGAACACTGACAAAACCTATTGTCAAAACTCTAGGTACAACTAAATTATCAGAAAGAGGAAGTACTTCATTATATTCGTCGCATATTTGATATTCAATAGGACAGAACGTCTAAATTAGATCTTGTTTTTTATATTTATACCACAGTAAGTGCTTAATGTGGTATCATTTATAAAGCATATTATCATTCAATTTATTAAGATAGCGGCGTATTTTTCATTTCAAATCTCCAATTGTTTGGCTTATCGTCTTATTTAATTGTGAATTGGCTCAGATACTTATCATGACTGCATCAGAGAGCACAGCGGAGACATTAATATGGGCACTTTCTCTGCTAATGAATGACCGTCGCATACTGAAAATAGCCCAAGAAGAGCTAGATGAGCACGTAGGTAGAAACAGATGGGTTGAAGAATCCGACATGAAAAACCTGAAATATCTACAAGCCATAGTAAAAGAAACATTACGTTTGTATCCACCTGGTCCTTTGGCAGGACCACGAGAAGCTATAGAAGACTGTTATGTTGGCAAATATCATATTCGAAAAGGCACTCGTTTGATTGTAAATTTATGGAAACTTCAGCGCGACTCGAGTATTTGGGAGAATCCTGACGAGTTTAAACCAGAGAGATGGTTCTTGAAGGAACATGAGAACATTTATTTTAGAGGACAAAGTTTTGAGTATATTCCCTTTAGCGCTGGCAGAAGAATGTGCCCTGGTTTGACGTTTGGCACACAAGTAGTGCATTTGACACTAGCAAGATTGCTTCATGGATTCAATATATCAATGCCAAGGGAGGAACCAGTAGATTTAAGTGAAGGCTTGGGCATTGCCTTGCCCAAAATGAATCCACTTCAACCTCTTCTTATTCCCAGGCTGCCTATGGAACTCTATCAAGTCTTTGAGCAAGTGAAGAAAACAAAGGATATGAAGTTCGAGTGTTATAATTAGTCGAATGACTAATGTATGCTTAATTAGCACTATCGAATAAATATAATTTGTGTTTTAAAGGTTTACGGTTCAATTGTCAAGAACTTAAATATTACTATTTAATGATGGGAGAAGTTATTGATCCTTATACTTAACAAAATTTGTGTTATAAAATTACAAATATTGGGCTTCTCGGTTAAAAAAACTTCCATTATCTTAACCATAGTTAAAAACTTGTTTTAGTTCATTCAATTCAGAGCACTTAGTGTTACAATGGACATGTGTCACATGTTCAAAATATTTGGGCAAAATCAAGACAATAGATAATGGAGAACAGCCATTTATGTAATGTTGTTGTCAAAACGCCAGTCATCGTTTACCCATAAAACGGTACAAATTGAATTTAGAGCATAATATATAGATAAGTAAATCAATTTGATCCAAAATCAATAAATAAATAAGAATAAAAATAAAACTAACAATTAAAATTAAAGAAGACGACAAGCATGACTCAGAACTCGGTCTTTCCGATGGCAAAAGTAAAAGCAATTATTAATATGTTTAAATTGAGCGTAACAAGATAATAGATTATAGTTTTTGTGTGTAGAATGCTTTATGTCCCTACAATTGTGGTTAACCCTATTATTTATAGCTTTATTTAGAGGGATACTATCCTAAAATCAAGCTCCTCTTAAATGAGAATAAAATCGCCATTGATGAGTGCATAACGACTGGCTTTAAATGGAAATATTCTCTATAATGGTTACCCAATGAACGTTACGCGATAAAAATGCAAAAAATCTTCTCTATCGGTTATTCTATTTTCGGGCTTGTTCGGCGCTGATCGCTAGTTGTTTGCAACCGGTGACAATTGTTTTTGACTCGTATCCTACTTGTCTCCAATGCCACATGTCACACTGCCATTCGTCGAGTTGTTGTAAACCATTTTTTTCATATAATTAGTCTCCCTACTTTCCGATGATGCAACTTATTGTTATTGAAAAGTAGATAAGAATTCCTTTCTTGACGGGAAAGCTCCTGACCAGTCTCTGACATTCGAAAGGTAACACATCTTCTCATATTTAATAACCCGAACACGTGTTGCTTCGTGATTCAGAAAGTATTTTCGTCGATTTTTGACTTAATCATGACCACGATTTTTACCGTCAATAACTTCTCCATTACTCATCATTTTTACTCTTTATCTTTACTATTTTTTCAACTCTTTCTCCTTTCCGAATTTCCTTAGACGGGATGCTTCTGATCAATAGAACACTAAGAGGAGAAAAAAAAGCTTATGATGAGCATCTATTTGAGCCGATCATTTCCAAGATCTAATTTCAGTTTTTTCTTATGTAATGGAAATGCAATGCAACACTCAACTTTCCCAGTAAGGACTAAAGTTATATATATATATAACTTTATATATGAGTTATGCCAAAAACTATTAATATCTGATAGTCAAAAAATATATAAATTTTTTATAATTTTTGTAAATAACATACATAATATATATATTATGTATGTTATTTACAAAAATTATAAAAAATTTATATATTTTTTGACTATCAGATATTAATAGTTTTTGGCGTGGCTAAAAATGATAATACCCTTTTTTTGTTACGGGTAAGAAATTAGAGGTATTTGCATCTATTCCTACTTTTTGTGTCACGTTTTAACTTGTGTCCGCTTTATAAAAACAATTACAAGCATACCCACTTTTTCGCATAACTCATCATACTGGGCTGAAGTAGCAAAGACAATCACGCAAAATTTCAGCATTCAAGTAAACAGGCCTGAAGTAGCAAGTGTGCTAAAGTTTTTGTTTTTGTAACTGGCGAACTTCAACTCTAGAGCTGGTGTTTTTGTTTTTTTAACTGGCGAACTTCAGCTCTAGAGCTAAAGTTTTTATTTTGTTACTGTCGAACTTCAGCTATAGAGCTGAAGTTTTTGTTTTGTAACTGGTTAATTTTAACTCTAGAGCTGAAGTTTTTTAAACCCTTACTCTCTACATCTACAATGACGACGACCAGGGGCAGAATTAGGATGGCGCAAGGGTGGTCATCCGAACACCCTTCGTCGGAAATTATACTATTTATATAGGGATAATTTTAGTTTTTACATACAGATATAATATGTTGAACACCCTTGACACAAGGTAAGCGCTTGGCTCAGTAGTCAATGGTGTTCAGAATGTGCAGAAGATCACACATTCTATTCCCGTCAGTAGTATCTCAATTTTTTTTGAACAACATTAGTATATATCCTGCCTCCGCCACTGACGACAACGAGCAAAAGTTTGCTCATTTCTTTCCCTCGTTTTCCATAACTTAAACTAATAATCAAAAACCTTGTTGAGGGTTTGTTGGAATCGACTAAATAAAGTCATATATAGATAACGTGTGACAAACTTTTGGCCACCAAAAAATGGAAGTTTGCGTGAAGTAATTTAGATCCGCCACTATATATATATATATATATATATATATATATATATATATATATATATATATATATATATATATATCATATATATATAGTTTTTGCTGCTGAGATCAACAAAGTAATATGGAGAAAAATAAATAAGTCGTTGAGGTTGAGAAAGCTAAAGAAGGAAGAGATGGTTACATCAATGCTAAATTCCGAAGAGATATAGAGATCATTGGGAGAAGGAGGAGGAGAAATGGGGCTAAAGTTGTTTAAAAAATCGGTACAAGTTCAAATTTTTTAAAAAATGGGTATAGATTAAATGGGGGCGACCAAATAGCGCGCCCCATGCAATTTTTACAAGAAATTATAGTAAAAATTGCACGGAGCGCCTATTTGGTCGCCCCCATTTAATCTATACCAATTTTTTAAAATCTTTTTAACTTGTACCCACTTTTCAAATAACCTCAGCCCCATTTCTCCTCCTGCTTCGTTTTCTGCCATTTTTTAGTTGCCAACACATTTCACTTCAACTGCACCTCTTTTGTTAGTGTTTAGAGACGCAAAGGTACAGTTCAGGATTTTAAGGCTTTGAGTTGTTTGTGATTATGTAGATACCATACTACAATATAAAAATTTAAATTAAGGATAATGGATTTTTGATCGAACTCAACTGACAATGGATTTGAGTTTGGTTGAAGAGCGAAGAAAGTGAAAGAGAGAGAATGGACCTATGGTTTATGCTTGTTTGATGCGTTTGAGACAAAGATCAAATTGAATGTGGGGACTTCAGCCCTAGAGCTGAAGTTCGATCGTTACAAAATCAAAACTTCAGCTCTAGAGATGAAGTTCGTCAGTTCCAAAACAAAAACTTCAGTTCTAGAGCTGAAGTTCGCCTGTTACAAAAAAAAACTTCTGCTCTAGAGCTGAAGTTTACCAGTTACAAAAATAAAAACTTCAGCTATAGAGGTGATGTTCGCCAGTTACAAAACAAAAACTTCAGCACACTTAGTTTAGTACACTAGCTACTTCAGGCCTATCTACTAGAATGGTGAATTTTGTGTGATTACCTTTGCTACTTCAGTCCCGTATGCTGAAGTTATGCGAAAAAGCGGTATGCTTGCAATTTTTTTTGCAAAGCGAGCACAAGTTAAAACGTGATACAAAATCAGTGGCGAAGCCAGAAATTTATCCAAGAGTGTTCAAACTTGAATGAAGTAAAAAAAATAATCCGACAAAGGGTATTCAATATATATAATAAACTTTAAAATTTCATATTTTACCTAAATATGGAGTGTAATTTTTCAATGAATTGACCACCCTTATGACAATGTAGCTTCGTCCATGTACAAAATGCGGCTATAGACGTAAATGCCCCGAAATGATATTATTGGCCCAATCCAATTTGCATATTGGGCCGTATGAAGTCTAACTTTCTGCTGACTGTAGGAAATTCTGTCTAAAAGATTAAATTTAAAAAAAAAAGAAAAAAAAAAAAAAGAAAAACAGGAGAAGCAAGAAGAGGAACGTTTTATTGAAGCAACCGATATCCGACAACATAGGGAAATCGTCATTGTTTGGTAGCTCAAAGCAATTCGGATACAGAAATGTCTGCTAATTTCTGGACGTCATCTCACTAGTATGTGGGAATTCCCATATTATTTTTGCTTCTTCTATCTGCAGGTGTTTTTTGTTTGTTCAAGAATCCTATTATTTTCATTTAATATATTTTCTTTGGTTTTGTCTGAGCAGCAAAGAACTTCTAGATCCTGAAGAGGTGGATGTCGTGCATCAGCTTGATAAGGAGAGGGGCATTACCCTTGACGATTTCAAGCTCATCAAATTGCATATGTCCAATTGTAATCTCTCTCTCTCTCTCTCTCTCTCTCTCTCTCTCTCTCTCTCTCTCTCTCTCTCTCTCTGTGTAGCCTAATTACATAATTCACCATCTTTTTATATATCTTTTCAGATTTTCTAGAATTTTCTTTATTGTAAACCCTTTAAAAAATACCAACTTTTATCTGGTTTGCTTGATTTATTGCATTATCTCTTGCTTCACATTATATCCAGTAATTCATTGAAGCCACATTTTTGTTTGGGTTTTAGCTACTTGAGTAGTTACCTTTTTCTTCCCCTTCATCTTTTAATGTCTTGGTTCCAAGTTCATTAACATCAAACAATGAGTATGCAAACTTATTTTTTTCAATCTTGTAATGTTATTAGCCCGATTAACTATTCAATTATTCGTAGAATTAATTTCCCTTGTCGATGAGGCTGAAATGACAACCACGAGAGTACATGATTCGAATTTTCTAATAGAAACAAAAAGAAATGTGATTTCTTCTCATCTACCTAAATGTTGGTGAGGAGAGTTACTCAGTGCAAATTGATCGGGGCAACAACTGTGATGCCTCAATTCCAAATTAGTCTGGTTCATATATAAGAATTCTCGCTATCCATATTGATCCATTTGAACCTCATTCATTTCCATCCAATGTTATTACGTAAGGAAACAAAGAAAAGAGAGAGAGTCTTGTATTCTTCTACAATTAAAACGGAAACTTGAGAAAGTTGCTCCAGTGCACATATGATACTGCTCATCCTTTCTTGATCATACTGGAAGCGTTCACATTTTTCTTTCTTTCTGTTTCTGTTTCTTAACTACTTTTGGACTCTTTCTCCTGCACAACTGAAATTATGTTATCGGCTCGCTCCCGGCTACGGTTTAGACCTTTCGCCTGCTTAGAAGTGGATTCAATCTATATCTTATTTTTTTCATCTTTCTGCTTCTTTCCAGATATTGCAAGATTGGCTCAAAATGTCAAAGTGAGACAAAGGTGCGTTCTTTTCTCATTGGCGCGCGCAACTGGTTTTTTCTATGAGCATATCCTTTCTTATGAATGGAACCTTCAATGTCAACCATTCAGTTTTGGTGTGAGGACGTCTCCATACTTGATGTTGCTACTGTTGAAATGGTCAACTTTTGTTAAGCCTATGATTATTTTAAAGAGAGATACCACAGGGTAAGCCATGTGACCAAGAGGTCAGGGGTTTGAGCCGTGTAAATAACCTCTTTCAGAAATGCAGTGTAGGGTTGCGTACAATAGACTCTTGTGGTCTGGCCCTTCCTTGGACCTCGCGCATAGCGGGAGTTTAGTGCACCGGATTGCCCGTTATACTGCTCTTTGTATTTGCATACTATTGGCATGAGGAGTTTTGAGTAACATGGTCAATAAGGATTCATGTAGCCGATCCTAACTTGTTTGGGATTGAGGCTTAGTTGTTACTTTGTTGTTTATACTTCTCAAATACACCATCAGTAACCATAAAATGGATAAGCTGAGGGCTGTTATTTGAACCTGATACCTTTATAAGCTGACTAATATAGGAGGATCAAGGATGATAGTGCATAGCTAGCTGATTTAGGGCATTCTTGGACCTTTTCAATGTTATAAAACATTTGTCCAATGCGTGCACGATGAGCTACTTCACGTGTATTTCAAAAAGTTGTAAAAGTGATGGGTGATGATGTACTATAAGCATTTACTTTTCTTTACTGAGCAATTCAGGGATTTCTAATATGTTGGTTATTTCCAGGGTTGTCGCCACTGCCATAACTTACATGAGACGGGTGTACATCAGGTATATCTTGTTATATGCAAATGTGAAAGGAAAATGAATATGCGTTTTACTTTCAGGGTCTTGGTACCCAGTATCTAAAGTAGTACCTGTACGTACTATATAACCACCAAGATGCATACAAATCAATGTCGCTCATCTGAAGTATGAATCTTATAAGATTTACCTAATGGTCTTATTCTGTGCGCATTCTTAGGATTACTGACGGTTTCAAGAAGAAGAAAAATAACTAGTGCTTTTACATTTAATCTTCACGCCTGATGAATAGTTAAATTAGGATCTACAATTGTGGCACCCCAACCTCAGGAGGTTAGATCGGCACACAATGCCCGAAGGCCCGTGCGAACCATCGTCTACGCTTAGACCCTTTCATCGTGGAATCTGGACTAACAAGGCCTCCAAGTGTAGTACCAGAGTTAAAATGTTTGCAATTGATTGTGAGAGAAACATTACCGTTTTCCAATTCAAAAAAAAAGAAACATTACCGTTTTATACAACTTCACAACTGTTGCCAACAAAGTCATAACCAGCCCTTACATACATCCGAACACTAGTCTGCAAGTCTCTAAGACTAAGAGTACCAAAATAAAGTACATGAATTGGTCGGGACAGGGCCCCACCGTACCCGAAAAGATTGGAACATATACTTCAGTACCTATTGACTTCTGAACAGCTACTCCGGAGAAGTGGAGTGCAACCACCAACCGCAGAAACGAGCAGCCTACTGGTGTCACTGGATCTGTCTGTACCTGTGGGCACGAACACAACACCCAAAAGAACAGGGTGTCAATACGAAAAATGTAATGAGTATGTAAGACTGATAAGGTACTTATAAGAGGTATGAATACATCACTTCAACCTGTATACCGAAGACAAGCCACCGGGGGTGTATAATGCGGGAACCATGAATCATAATAACATGCAAGTTTTGTAAAAATGAGGCCTCTCATTGGGACTATGCATTAAATACATAATATAGTACCATTAGCCACTCTTTGGGGCACATCATATTAAATACTTAAGTGAAGTTAACTGTTGTCATAAGTCTGATGGTATTGAATCTAAGTGAAATAATATTCTCTGGTTCAGATTCTGTCTTTTCCTCAAATTACGAATTCAAACTTCAAATTTGCTCTATGCTGTTAGGTCTCTGGTGATGCATCACGGCGGAGCATACGTCCTTGTATTTTGAAGTATTTAACTTTCTAATTACCGTTTCTTGTATTTCTCCTAGGAGAAGTATGACTGAATACGATCCTCGTCTGGTTGCTCCATCTTGCTTATATTTGGCATCAAAATCAGAAGAAAGCACTGTGCAAGCCAGACTTCTTGTATTTTACATCAAAAAATTATGTAAATTCTTGTTAATCACTCTGATGAAGTAATTGTATTGGTGTATCCTCTTATTCTAGCATCACTGCATCAGTTTATTGAATATCAGCTGTGATTAGTGGGTGACAAGATGATTGTTTGCATTTTGATTTTGCAGATTCGGATGACAAGTATAGGTATGAAATAAAAGACATACTTGACATGGAGATGAAAATCTTGGAAGCCCTCAATTATTACTTAGTTATATTCCATCCATATCGATCATTGTCTCAGTAAGTATATCTTCTTAAGATTACCAAATGTGCTGTGCATTAAAAGATCAATTTGTATCAGGGAGATCAACGTATCTAGTATCTACCTGCCACCATGTGATGCTGTTATGAGCAATGTGGGTAACGAGATGATACCAATTTCCCCTTATAGAACTTTCCCCCGGAGACTGAGTTTCTTATCAAAAACCCAATAGGTTTTGGTTATTTGGTTTAGTTATGCCATATCGGGTAAGTAGCTGCATGTATGTGTGCTTATGCGGCAACAAGATTGCAGAATCTCAGATTTGGTTCATCTAGTTCTCCTTCTTCTGCCAGTAGAGAAGACCTTGATTAGAATAACAAGAAAAGAAGGATGTTATTGCCATGAGGGTTTAGTCTTCAAAAGTCGTTTAAACCAGAAAGCTTGGCTTCTGGTTTCATATTCTTCTGGAACTAGCAGTCAATTTGCCTAACTGTAGCCGGGCTGGCCTCAGAGAACCCAAGTGCATTTTGTTCAGGCTCAGTTCTCTTGCTATTAGTCCAATACAGCTGGCCTCGACCCTGGAGGGGAAGTGGCGAAGGGGCATGGGAAGAACCTAGGCTGATTTGGGCAGAGAACTGGGGGCGGTTTGGAGGTTATGAGGCCGTCCAGTGGTCTCCGTTTAGCATGAAAGCATGGCTTCTGGTTTCAGTCTACTTAGAACTCTTCCCCTGCAGCCATGACGGGAAGATTGGCCTCTTTCAATCACTCAATCTTCTGTTAATTTATCCTTAATGTCTGCTATTTCCAGCTTCTTCCAAATGTGATCAGTTTTTAATCTTGTCTAATCTTGTCCATGTTAGCATCTGCTTCTCTGCAGTGCCTATCTTGTGGATATGTGGACTTCAGCAGCCCAAAATTCATGGCTTATAACTCTTCTTTAAAATTTGCCTTTCACTTTGACCGGTATCCTTTTATCACATAACACTTTGGTAGCACTTCTATATTTCAACCATCTTATATTCATTCTATGTGTAACATCTTCATTATCAAACCATTCTTCTGAGTATCGAGCATATATATTAGGATTATTTGCATTTAGACAGCGGAATCCTGTCTAATCTCACCTTAACTTGTGCTGACTAAGCTTGCAGCACAAGAAGTCAAGCTTAGATATTTTCTATTAGTTCCATAGGTTTTTTTGTCCAGACTTGAATCGTGGACCTTTCTGTATGAGTGATTAATCTACCATCTGACAACCTGCTGGAGAACTTCTATTTGAGAATTACAAAAGTAAAGTGTTTTAAACCTTTACCTAATCAAAAAAAAAGAAAAGAAAAGAAAAGAAAAGAAAAGTTCAAGTGTTTTTATACAGTTTTATACTGTGTTGCTCTCTGGGCAGACTACGATTGGTGGACAATATCTCTAGAGAGATTGACATTTACCAAATGTCATTAATGCGATGTAGTTCTGTTTGCCTCCTCAAATTGGTCCCGTTACGATTTCCCTCAAATTGGAACCAGAGTACGATTTCCTTTTTAGCTGATTATTTCTATCCAAACTCTCTAATTGGCAGATTGTTACAGGACGCTGGCATGAATGATACAGCTCAATTAACATGGTAAGAAACATCTTTTCCTAGGCTGCCTGATATCTTTGACTTGCATGGAATCATACTAGATTATTATCAATTGGACAATCTTTATTTTTGTTAAAATGGTAAGTGGTATTATTAACAAATAGCACAAAGTTTGTGCCTGATTACATCCCAAGAAATCAAAATAGACACTGTCTATCTATGTAAAGATGCTATAAACTATAACAAGGTCTCAGCGTTTATCAATTGTACAATCTTTCAGGGGACTTGTGAATGACACCTATAAGATGGACCTAATTCTCATACATCCGCCACACTTGATTGCATTGGCATGTATATACATAGCAAGTGTGCTCAAAGATAAAGAAACTACTGCCTGGTTTGAGGAGCTTCGAGTTGATGTGAATGTGGTATGTCTACAAAACTTAAATCTGCACCCAATTGCTGTCATGCGTTCCTTCCTGGAAACTTAACTACTACAAAAGATACCCTTGACCTGACAGGTCAGAATCATTATTCTGCAAGAGTATGTTTTGTGTTTGGCGTTGGAGATGATAGTGAATTTACTAGCAAAGAAGTACCTGTCTATGTCGATTGATTTGTTTTTCTATAATATGATAGGAATTGAGTGTAAACAGACTACAAAACAACAATATACCCAGTATAATCCCACATAGTAGGGTCTGTGGAGGGTAGTGTGTACGCAGACCTTACCCCTACCTTTGTGGAGGTAGAGAGACTATTTTTAATAGACCATCGGCTCAAGCAAGCATAGGTACCACAATAATAACAAGAAGCAAGACGGGAAAACACCGAAAAAACATGTAAAAGCCGTGCTTCCCGCATCATGAGTTAAAGAGACTAAGAAATAAAAATGTGTTCTCTCTAACTGCTTAAACTTTTAGGTAATATGGTCACATATTTCAACGTGGTATCAGAACAGGCAAAGGTCCTAGTTTCAAGTCTCACCGCCACCCATTATAAAAAAGAATTTTCACGTAGTTGGCCGATGAAAAAAATGAATGAAGCCTGCACGTAAGGAAGCATGTTAAAGAGACTAAGTAATAAAGTGTATTTTCTCTAACAACTTAAGCTTTTAGGTGCGATAGCCACACATTTCAGCATTTAGCATACTTCCACACTCTGCTCCATGCTATTGTTATAGCGACACTGGCTGATAAGACCTTTTATTCTTTAGCAAAATGTGTTATGTAATGCTTCGATGGGGAAAATGTTTCTCAAAGTGTCGTCTAGGCACTAGTTTGACACAGCTATTAACCTTCTTTCTTGAAACCTTCGCTGCATGTGCATATAGAGTTATGAACAGCTTCATCATGAACTATTCTAAATGAAGTATCTCGTAATCATCTGGACCGCTTCTTATCTAGGGTATTTTTGATTTCTTAATCTCAAAATTGACAGGTGAAAAACATATCAATGGAGATACTAGACTTTTATGACAGCCACAAAATGATTACAGATGAGAGGGTTAGTGCAGCGATGAGCAAGCTAGTTGGAAAGTAGGAGGTGGTACAGCAGATGAGAGCCTCTGGTTATGTCAACCTAATTGTCAATGGGTCTGTTGGACAAATTTTATAGTATCATCCTCTGAGCTCTAAGTGCTGAATGATGGCGAAAGCTGCAATGCTGCAATGTACACCAGTGAAGAACAAGGAAAGACGAAAACAGTCTGTTGCTCTAAAAGCTAATCTTGCCTGGAAATTAAAAAGCGATTGAGAGGTCGTAGTGGTAGCTTTAGACATGGTAAAGTACAATATATTAATGAGCAGAAGTTTGTTGTACCACCTGATGTGATGGTAATTCTAAATATCTTACGCTGAAGATGAATACTTCCGTTCTTCTCATAGCTTTTAAATTTGACTCTAGCTATGAAACATTTCATAAGCTCTAAGATTCCAAAATTTCCTCAGAAACAAATGAAATGGGTTTATCCTGAGCGTGGCAAAGACAACCTTTTCACTGCTCGTTCCTAGATTCCACCTTCACACAAACGTTTGGCGTTGCTTCACCTCACAATGAGTTCCTTAATACTGGCATGTCATCTAACTCTTACCCTTCTTCGTGGCTTGCTCTTTTACTGTACACCAGTCATATTTTTTTGGTTTAAAAGGAAGGATATCAGAAATGTTACGACGTTTCCTATTTTCATCAGAACAAAAATAGTTTCCTTTTCAGCAACTAAGTGTTGACCTTCATCGTGCATCATCTTACGGACAAAGCCACAACACAGTTGGTTACAATACAGAAGCAGACGATGTACTGAACCTGACAAACATGACCACATGTATAATGTCAAATTAACGTCTGGCAAAATTCCATGTGTTCATATGGAAACTCCAAAAAGTAGCGTACATAGGCTTTTTGGTCAAGTGGTATCGATAATAATCTCATGAAATTGTATTTATCCCATTTTTGATTTAAGGTATTAATTAACTTGGGGATAAGTTTTACATTAATATAATGGGATTAGCTATCTCATATGGAAAGTAAAATAGCTATTTCTATAGGATATTTATCCCACCATTGTACCCCTAACTGTATTATTAAGTACTAGTATTATTACTACTATACTATTTAGGAGCCAGAGTAAGGTGCTCTTCATCCTCCTCGGAATCACTCCTAAAAGCTTTGCGGTGTACTTTCGCTTGGTTGACCACTTGTTCTGAGCAGCAAGCAGTTACTCAATCTTTCCGTTCTCTCTCTGTTAGCGTTAGGTTTGGAACTTGGGTTGTGCATTTTCTTTTGGGTTCGTTCTCACAGTACTTAGTTTCGCTTCCTTCTGCCACCACGCTCTCCTTCTCTCTCGTGTACATGCCTAGTGCCCCTTTCGATCTCATAACTTCAATCCCCAAAAAATATCTAAGCTCTCCCAGGTCCTTGACCTTGAAGTGTCTGTGAAGGGTGTTCTTTGCTTCTTTTATCAACAATTGTGAGTTGCCTCTAATAAGTAGATCATCTACATAGATGAGGGCGATTACAATGTCTCATGCATGTCTCTTCGTTAACAAAGAATGATCATGGGAACTTTGTGCATAGCCAACTTTCAATAAGGTAGTGGTCAGGTTGATATTCTACTGTCTAGATGCCTGTTTTAAGCCATATAGTGATTTCAAAAGCCTACACACCTTAGACTCCCCTTGCTTTTGAAAACCCTAGGGTAACTCCATGTACACCTCTTCAGATATGTCTCCCTGAAGGAAAGCATTGTTGACATCCATTTGAAAAAGAAGCCAACCCTTAGAAGCAGCTACACTAATAACAGTGCACAGACTTAGTACAATGGCATCCCCTACAACTAAAATAGAATGCATTATGCAGGTGATCTCAAGGTGAGAAGTACTACTTGCAAACTTGAATCCACAGTATCTAGTTAACTCAACCCTTAAAATGTAAGGCCAGCCATTTTCCAATTCAGGCCTCAAATGTATGGTCTTCTATAACACTTGAGTTAAAAACTGAATTTATTTTCATTTCTCAGTTATCAATGCAATGACAAGGTATCTAAACAAGAAATTTTGCGGAGTAAGAGACAAACCATGTTGGGCTATACTCCTTGCCAAGCTCACGGCATTCTTAAGAGTTTTAGCATTCAAACATGGAATGGTAAGACCATTAGCACAGAGTGTCTTCTGAATCATCGTTCCTGAAAATCCAAACTGTAGAACAACAGATACAATGTCAATATTTTCAAAAGCAAAAGTAAATAGTGATCGTGGAAGATAAATTGGTTCTTATTTTGGCGCTGCAACGTGTTCTTTTAACTATTGTTTACCCATAAAACGAGTACATTTGAATTTGTTACGTGGTTATAGATAAGCGAACTGAGTTGGTTAAAAAATGATAAAGAAATAAGATTAAAGAAAAGACTTAGAAATTGAAATTGAAGAAGATGACAAGCTTGGCTCTGAACGCAATGTGTCCGAGGATAGAAGTAAAAGCAATGATAAAGAGAAATAAAGTTATTCAATTGAGAGCAAAATATAGCATGAGTATCGCCAAGAATTTCGTCTCTTACAATAGTTGCTGAGCTTGTTATTTATAGCTATACTTTGGAAACTAGATCTTAGGATCCAGACCCACTTAAATGATAATAAAATAGTCATTGATGAGTATGACAAGTCATGAATGCAAATATTCTCTGTAATGGTTGCCTATTTAACGTTATAGAATATTCCTCATTGAATGTTATTTGATGGCAAAACTCGATTTGCTCCTGTTGATCACGCTTCCTTCGGGATTCATCTGATGTCAATTGCAGCTGTTGTTCCCGGTATTGGTCATTACTTGACTCGCCATCTATTCGATTCCACGTGTCATGCTATCATTCGGCCATTTATTATAACTCAATCCCCACACAACTATATAATGCATGTGCTGTTGTGAGTATTTCCAATATGGTTCCTTAGCAGCCAGCTCTCGACTATCGCTTGCACTTACCGATAATTCATTGGTTAAAAGATTGTTTGTTCGTATGTCGTCTTTGCCAAACCGTAGGAAATGAGAGCAAAAGTTCAATAATAACACTGTTTCAATATTTTTTGTAAGCGGATATACAAGTTGACTTAAGTTGTGTTAGGCGTTGTCCTAAGAAACGATTTCAGTAGTATGAAATGTCTCCCTAGGATTAAACAAGTCTACCTCTATTTCAGAGGATAAAAGAATCAACAAAACTAAATTATAAACTCAGCTATTTGATAGAGGGGAACGAGAGAAATTAAACTACTAAAAAGAAAGACAACAAAAGGGAAGCTAATGAATAATGAAACTAGAAGGAAAGAAGAAGAAAGATTTCTTTGTCTTGCTAATTTCTAATAATGAAAAGGAGTGATTAGTAATGGCTATTTATAGCCCCATTTACATGAAGCTTTGTTGTGCATGGCAAGAAAGTGGTTGATGAATTTTGCCACTTTGCCTAAGGCATTTATCCATATTTCTAATGGCTTCTATAAGGGATGCCACTTGGTTTTGATTATGACATTTGTCAACAAAGTCTTTAAAATATTGCCACAATCCTCCACTATTTTAAAGACCTTCAAAAAGAAACTTGTTGGATTTATGTGGTCCAAATATAATATGTTTGGGGTCTTTTAGACTATGAACCAAACTTAGACTAATAAAGTTAACTCACAAAATTACTAGTGAAATGTAATATTTGTATGAGCCAATAATTCTTATTATAAGTCAGAGACATTATCAATCACATTTTGACCCTCTCAATTTTGCTGTTCAATGCAGTTTTGTACCACTAGGCGATTCATGAAACTAGAGACTAAGCCAAAATCTCATAGTCCACTCTCATATAGGTGAATTCATCAAGCGTATACTGCTTTTAAATACACCATCCAAAAAAAATATGAATTTCATTAAGAGTTATAATTCATCCTCTTAATTAGTAGTAGTCAAGCACTCTCTTTTAGTACTTCAGTGTCAATATTGACTTGCTATTTTCCATATTAACCTACTTCATGTGATCTCCAATCATATAGGTTGGGTTACTATCTCTATTGACAACATGGCGGCCTTAACCCCATCTCTTTTGAGGTTTGAAAAATTAAATTTTGTTTCCACATGTTTAGTCAGATGATCTGCCAAATTAACTTTTGACTTCCCATAATCAATGAAAATTATTCTATCTCGCATCAACTGCTTTATGACACACTCAATTTTATGTGTCTACTTTTACAATAATAAGATTTATTATAGTTATTGCTGCTTGACAATCACAATGCATAGACGCATGAGGCAATACATAATTTATTAAAGAGATATTAGCTAAGAATTTTCGTAGCCACTCAGCCTCAGAACCAGCTAACTTCAGAGCTGCAGATTATGATTCCATAGTCAACCCAACAATGATTGTTTGTTTACTTGATTTCCAAGATATTCACCACCACCAAGGGAGAATATATAACTGTCACGCCCCAAATCGAGGAACATGACCGGCGCCTGACCGGGTTGCCCCAGTCAAGCGGACCTGGGTGCCTTTCATTCCCACGCGTTACCCCTGTGATGACTGTTTCTCATTAACCAAATATAATACTAATCATAATTGATTTCACATTAAACAAATAAAACGATACGAGTGATTCATTAACAAGATTTCAATTTTTACAACGCCCGACATAACACCATATATATACATAAGATTGGAGTCCCACAGTTTACATGTCTACAGAGCCTCTAGGATACAAAAAGAGAAATACAATACTTGCCGGTAACAAGGCTCCGGCTATACCTTACAAAACCAAAATGGAATCTAAACCGAGTGGCATGAACCACACAAGGCCCCGAGGAAGAAAGGGGCTCACCAAAACGGGCAGTGGAAGGAGAAGGATACTACTGCCGATGAGCTGAAGTGCCTGCTACTGATCCACCTACAATCATAACACGAATGTAGCGCCCCGGCAAAAGGGACATCAGTACACTTGAATTGTACTGGTATGTATGGACAAACTTTGTCCCAAGTAAACTCAAGCCATTAAATTACATCAACAATTAATTAAGCCAGCCAACCATGTTTCCACATTTTCCTCATTTCAAATAATTCTCACACAAAGCACTTTCTACGATCAACCAATTTTAACAATAACCAATCAATCACGTAAAGCACAAGTAGTCAAACAAAGGGGCAATCAGTGCCCCACAGGTTGCAAACTCTCCTGTTGTCTCCTTTCACAATTTCACATTATTGATTTATGTATCAATTTTCAATAGCGATTTCGATCGCTTTCCATCCTTATTGCCCCTGACCACCCTTATTACCTCGGCCACCCTTATCACCCCAACCCAAACCTTATTTCACCACGTCTGCGGCGCGCAACACGACCCCGCCTTACAGTTGAAAACACAACAATTTCAAACAACAGATAAGGTACTACACACAATTTCAACAAGTTCAAATAAGCAACTTACACATTGGTTCATGTTCTCAATTTCTTCTCAATTCAATATCACAACCATTTTACAATATTTCCACAATTCAAGTGTTTCATCTCTTTCCACAATAAACCAATTCTCAAGTGTTTCGTTTGTTTTCCACAAGGTGCCATATAGGCCATCATAGTCATTATTCACAATTCTTTTGCCAAATTAAACTCTCATTTTACATTACTCATAACTCAACAACAAACTTTGAATATCCAACAACAACATCAAGAATTTCACACAATTTGTCAATTTAACCCGAAACAAACAAACTTCACACATATAGGCGATTTCACAAGAATCAAAATTAGCCATACATACCCGGTGATGAGTTTTCTTCCGTTAACTTCCTACTTTATGCTTACCCAAGCTATCTTACTCTTGCCAACCTCGTTCTTGAAGACTCTTACTTCTACTCACTTCTTTTTACTAGAAATCAAGTTCAATAATCATGCATGAGTGTAAAAATTCTATTTTTAAAAGCTATTATATGCAAACCTCTCTTTACCCAATTAAAACTGAAAATCAAAGAAAATAGTTAGGGTTTTTACCTTGAAAATATTGGGGAAGTTGAATCCTTGCCCTAGGATCCCTTGGAAATTAAGTAGTTGGAACAATCTTTGAAGATGAAGAACTTCTCTCTAAAAACCCTCTCTTCTCTCTCTAATTTTGGTGAGATGATATGATAAAATGAAGAAGAAAGGTGTTATATTAAAGAAGAGATCGGGTCAAAATGTTACAAAAATCTGGGCCGGGGTCAAATATGCGGTCACTATGCGACCGCAGAATCAACATGCGGTCCGCATAATGACCGCAGAATTGCCCCAAATTTTACAAGTTTCTGTTAAGAAATGCGGCCAGAATGCGGTCCGCATGTTTGATCTGCGGTCGCAAAATGCACCGCAGATTTGACATGCGATCGCATATCGACCGCACATTTGACACGATTTTTGGGAAACTCTCTGGAACGATTTGCGGCAAGAATGCGGTCCGCATGTCAGGTTTGCGGTCGCATTCTTGACCGCATATTTGACATTTTTCGGAAAAATTAATTCTCTACATTTTTGAAACTTAAATCACTACCAAGGGTCCGAACAGCGGCTCGCAAGCTCGCCGCGAAGAATTCTACGCATTCCTAACACATTTATTCGGACCATGACACCACAACTACTAGGTTTTATGCACAAAAATTTTACGGGGCCTTACAATAACCCTAGTGGATTTTGTATCATCTAAATTAGAGATCCAGTTTGCATCACTGTACCCTTCTAAAGTTAAAGGAAATCCACTATATAGGATACCATAATTCATGGTTTCTCTCAATATTTCATTAGTCTATCTAACGCAGACCAATGCTCTGTGTTGGGCTTATGAGTATATCTACTCAATCTAAATACAACTTAGGCTATATCAGGCCTTGTAAAATTTATTAAATGCATCAGACTCCTAATAATCTGCGCATATTTAGACTGAGCAACTGGGTCACAATTATTTTTTTCAACTAAGAATTAACATCAAAAGGAGTGCTCACAGATGTGACATTAATATATTCAAACTTCTTAAAAAGTCTATTAACATAATGTTCTTGGGACAACATTGTTCAATCTTCACTTCTTATAACCTTAACTCCCAATATTATATTTATTTCACCCAAATATCATATCAAAATTAGCAGACAGAAATAATTTAGTACTTTGCATAATATTTAAACATGTACCAAATATAAGCATGCCATCAATATATAGACATATTATCACATAATCATTGTCTATCGCTTTAGTATAAACATATTTATCCACCTCAGCTGAAGAAAAGTCGTCTCTTAGTAAGACTTGTTTAAGTTTCTCATACCATTAGTTAAGAGTTTGTTTAAGGCCATAAAGAGATTTATTTAATTTACAAACTTCGTTTTCTTGTCCAGGAATGACACAGCCTTCGGGTTGAACAATGTAAATTTTTTATTCTAAATCACCATTAAAAAAAGCTGTTTTGACATCCATTTGATGGATAAAAAGCTCATGGATAGAAGCTAATGTAATTAAAACTCGAATAAAAGAAATTCTAGTCACTGTTGCAAATGTATAAAAACAATCTATATTTCATTTTCAAGAAAATTCTTTTTCTACTAACCGAGCTTTATATTTATCTAAAGATCTATTAGGGTTAAATTTCATTTTGAAAATATATTTACAACCAGCAGGCTTTGCACCAGGAGGTAAATATGTTAAAATCCTTGTTTTTTTTTAAATAGAATCGATTTCAACTTTTATTACCTCTTTCCACGAGCAGATAATAGCTTCACCCCACAAATTAGGAGCATTAAAACTAACTAACACAGAATTATCTCTTTCAATATTTTATTTTTCCTTTCAGCTACTCCATATGACTCAGGTGAAAAAGGTAAAGTTACTTCATGAATTATTTCTTCTTTTTTCACAGAAGTCATTCAAAGATAAATATTCTCCAACTCTATTAGATCTAATTCTCTTGTTTTTTCTACTAAGTTAATTTTCAACCCCAGTTTTATAAGAAATAAAATCATTAAAGGCATCATCTTTATTTCTAAGCAAATACAACTTAATGTATCTTAAAAAATCATCAATACATATTACATAATACCTTTTACCACCTCTGGTCATGGTTTGTTTTAAATCGACTAAGTCAGTGTGAATCAACGATAACAATTTATTTTCTTTATTTACCAAAAAAACTGTCTCTAGTACTTTTAGGTTCAGTAAATATTTCACACTTGTCTATATTATTTGA